>SJYT01067357.1:27245-55772 GCA_006410635.1 Cephalophus harveyi | reverse complement strand
CAATAAATGGGGAAACAGTGGAAACAGTGTCAGACTTTATTTTGGGAGGCTCAGAAATCACTGCAGATGGTGATTGCAGCCATGAAATTAAAAGATGCTTACTCCTTGGAAGGAAAGTTATGACCAACCTAGATAGCATATTCAAAAGCAGAGATATTACTTCACCAACATAGATCCATCTAGTCAAGGCTATGGTTTTTCCTGTGGTCATGTATGGATGTGAGAGTTGGACTGTGAAGAAAGCTGAGTGCCAAAGAATTGATGCTTTTGAAGTGTGGTGTTGGAGAAGACTCTTGTGAGTCCCTTGGACTGCAAGGAGATCCAACCAGTCCATCCTGGAGGAGATCAGTCCTGGATGTTCATTGGAAGGACTGATGTTGAAGCTGAAACTCCAATACTTTGGCCACCTCATGTGAAGAGTTGACTCATTAGAAAAAACCCTGATGCTGGGAGGGGTAGGCAGCAGGAGGAGAAGGGGACGACAGAGGATGAGATGGCTGGATGGCATCACTGACTCGATGGACATGAGTTTGAGTGAACTCCGGGAGTTGGTGATGGACAGGGAGGCCTGGCGTCCTGTGATTCATGGGGTTGCAAGGAGTGAGACACAACTAGCGACTGAACTGAACTGAAGTTGAAATGAGAATATATAATAAAGATACGTTGCATATATTGATAGAAATGAATTTCACATAATTTATTTGCCCAGTTATTATAGATCATGTCAAAAGATGTTTAGCTGAGGTCTAGTTTAATGAACTAAAAGAAAAGCCAGCCGTTTCCAAACCATAAATCTCTGTCAAATATATATTTCTTTGATAATTTATAGTATTGTTATAAAATACTACCTCTTGCAACACTACATTCTTGGACATAATAATAATTCATGTCTATCTGGTATTTAGTTGGCATTGGAAAATGGAACTCAAACCCAAACTCTTGAACCTTGTCATGACACTACCAATACATGCTCTCCCTATCTCTCACAGAACAAAACAACAGAACAAACCATTTTAAGTTTGCTAAGGAACTATTCACCAATTAGGGAAGATTTACTATTATTCCAGTTTCAATCAGGAAACCATATCAACATTTCTTAAATGTTGCATCAAATCACCAGTAGTGACAGAGGATGCTCCAAATATGGAAATGTAGCTTGAAGTCAGCTCCTCCAACACAAAATCATATGTATGTTTCATTTACTTTGTATTTCTTTGCAAGGAATGATGCTAAAGCTGAAACTCCAATACTTTGGCCACCTCACGTGAAGAGTTGACTCATTGGAAAAGACTCTGATGCTGGGAGGGATTGGGAGCAGGAGGAGAAGGGAACGACAGAGGATGAGATGGCTGGATGGCATCACTGACTCGATGGATGTGAGTCTGAGTGAACTCTGGGAGTTGATGATGGACAGGGAGGCCTGGCGTGTTGCGATTCATGGGGTCGCAAAGAGTTAGACACGACTGAGTGACTGAACTGAACTGAACTGAAAACTTTTATATATCATGAGATTTGGTTTTAATTTGAAAATATGAATTTTTCCCATTAGCTTTAATAACAACTGCTTGCCCACTGCCCCAGATATAAAAGAAATGTGATGACCCAGTATATTACCACTTTAATTTTGTCTGTTCCTTGGCCAGACATTGGGTAACTTGGGGTATGCACTCGTTGGTTTGAAAAGCAATGTCTATATCATCAGAATCTCTTCCTTATACAATACTACTGATGATTTGGAACTAAAATGTTTGGGTTTGTTTTCTCTCATCTGCAATTAAACTGTCTGTTATAACACTCAAAATGATGTTTAAGGAGGAATGAAGATAATAGGCTGTCTGAATCTTGGAACCAAGCAAGAATGCCAGTAGTTTTGTGGTGGGAGTATATGCACAGATCTTTACTAACCAGCCACACAGTCTGGGTGTGGTGATGGTTGTACACGTACACACTAGTAAACTAATGATTCCTAACTGACTTTGACCTGTCCTGAGTTAAGGTCCTTAGTTAAGGTATAAATCATATATATTTAAAATCATATTTTTCAAGTTAGCACTTACTGACTCTGGGAAACATACAAGATGAGCCTGGTGCATCTTGTAGTGCTGGAAAGTAAGGAAATACTTAAAAAATATATTAAAAAAGACCTGCAATGGGAGTGTGTCAAAGGGATATAGGAGCCAACCAAAAAAGCTGGAACAATTTGAGCAAAAAAGTAGTATTGAATTAAAATACAACATATAAATATCCATAAGTTCATATTAATAATAAATACTTGAATAATTAATAAATGAAGAAGAGAGAAATCATCCATGCAGGAGAATTCCAAGTAATTTATGTAGATACTCCACCTTTAAATGTTGGTTTCTCATAATAATTCCCTTCCACAGAGCACAGTGCAGAATAGGGAAGGGAGAGAAGAGGAACTTTAAAGTGAAACCACCTGACCAACACTACCTCAGCCCGGTGACCAAGCCAATATATCAATGGTCGTAAATCATGTGGATTCTATATTCCCTTGATGTGATATGATAAAAATAACACTTTTACTCTGTGGTCTTTCCCAAACCTATAACTGCAGTTCAACCATTAGAAAAATAGACAAATTCCAATATAGGGACATTATAAAAAATACCTGGCCTGTATTTCTTAAAACTATCAAGGTTATCAAAACCAGGAAAACCCTGAGAAACAGAGAAATAGTCACTCAAAGAGGAGCTTAATGAGACATAATGGTATGTATCTTGGATAGGATGCTGCTGCTACTGCTAAGTCACTTCAGTCGTATCCGACTCAGTGCGACCCCATAGCAGCTCACGAGGCTCCCCCATCCCTGGGATTCTCCCCGCAAGAACATGGGAGTGGGTTGCCATTTCCTTCTCCAATGCATGAAAGTGAAAAGTGAAAGTGAAGTCTCTCAGTCGTGTCTGACCCTCAGCAACCCCATGGACTGCAGCCTTCCAGGCTCCTCCGCCCATGGGATTTTACAGGCAGGAGTATTGGAGTGGGCTGCCATTGCCTTCTCCCCTTGGATAGGATACTGGAATTGAAAAAAAGACATCATCTAAATACCAAGGAGAAATGAAGAAAGCATGGACTTTAGTTAATAATAATGTATCACTATCATGAACTCACCAAACATTCTTGCTACATTAATAAATAGGATGTTGATGAGAACATTAGGCTTATTCTTGAATAAAAGAGTGAAAATTCCGGTCCCAAGTTTTAGAGAATGGTGTGAAGCAGTGGCTTTCCCACTTGGGTGTCATGTAGCAATAAAATTCAGCCCCACATAGGGCTCCAGAATCACTGCAGATGGTGATTGCAGCCATGAAATTAAAAGACGCTTACTCCTTGGAAGAAAATTTATGACCAACCTAGATAGCATATTGAAAAGCAGAGATATTACTTTGCCAACAAAGGTCCGTCTAGTCAAGGCTATGATTTTTCCAGTGGTCATGTATGGATATGAGAGTTGGACTGTGAAGAAATCTGAGCGCTGAAGAATTGATGCTTTTGAACTGTGGTTTTGGAGAAGACTCTTGAGAGTCCCTTGGACTGCAAGGAGATCCAACCAGTCCTTTCTAAAGGAGATCAGCCCTGGGATTTCTTTGGAAGGAATGATGCTAAAGCTGAAACTCCAGTACTTTGGCCACCTCATGCGAAGAGTTGATTCATTGGAAAAGACTCTGATGCTGGGAGGGATTGGGGGCAGGAGGAGAAGGGGACGACCGAGGATGAGATGGCTGGATGGCATCACTGACTCGATGGACGTGAGTCTGAGTGAACTCCGGGAGTTGGTGATGGACAGGGAGGCCTGGCATACTGCGATTCATGGGGTTACAAAGAGTCAGACCCGACTGAGTAATTGAACTGAACTGAACTGATACAACCCCAAAGAAAAAATGTGGTTAGTGGGGGCAGGGAAATGATTTAGTGTTATGAACTTTACATGTAGTTGAACATTTGCTAACAATTTGTAAGTATCATACACTCTTACAATTATTATCATAAAATGCAATAAATTTTAATACCCACATGAAGAGAAAAGCATTCTCAGAATGAGGAACTATTATTTAAATAAATTAATGTTTATTAATATTCAAGTTAGATTATGTTATTTATCTGGATGGTGGTTGCAGGTTGTATATATATATTTCGATTTTATCAAGCTATGCACTTAAAATAGGATCAATTCTTATATGTAAATTACAGGCCAATTAAAAAAATGTTTTAAATAAAGCAAATTTGTTTTAAAAGGAAAAATATATGGTCTTTGACATAGGATAAATCAAGGTCCATATTCTGGCTCTCTGTATTCTGTTTAATGACCTTGGGTAATCTCACCAATCTGAGTCTCACTTTTTTCATTTGTAAAATAGAAAAAATTCCTTTCTCATGCAGTACTTTTATGTGAAATGAGATAATGTGTATTAAGCCCATTGCTGTGCACCTGGCAAATGCTTAGTATATTGACTTCCCTTTCCTCTCTGCCCCAGTATACTGGCCTCAAAGTTCCTTACCACCAGCTCTCAGGCCTATTTTTAGGGAAAGGATGACTGACTTAACCTTGGTCCCAAAAGTTATCCAGCCTTCCCTGGGCCAGATTACCAACTCGCCTATTCCTCAAATCTTTGGCAACTGGGAATATTCACATGTCTGCCCATCCATTCATCCATCCATCATCCATCCATCCATCTATCCATCCATTGAATCAACATTTATTGAATTGCTACTGTGTTCCAGGCACCATGATAGGTGCTGGGGAAACACTGCTGAATAAAGCAGTCATGATTCCTGTCTGTTGGGAGTTTACAGTCTCATGGGAAGACAGGCAGTAAGCAAATAAATCCATAATTACTAATTATGATTAAAAAGTGCTATAAAGAACAGGGCACAGCAATGGACAGGTGAGAACTGGAGGTGGGAGAGAAGTCAGTCACTGGAAGATCAGAGGGAAAGCTTCTGCAGTATCCTATCATTGAAGTCTTATAACATCCCAAATAATTACAGAGTACACATAAAAGACATAATCACCACCAAAGTGAATCTTCTCACATATGAATGCTTGTTGTAACATCTATTCTGCTCCTCAGAAGAGTTGTTTGCATACTTCCTGTTTCTTAGAAGTTAGATACCAGGTAAGTAGCTTTTTGCTATAGTAATACAAACTCATTATTTTGTAAGCTGTTACAGATTTAATTTATTCTGACTTTTCCTAATAAACTTTGTTGTACTTGCAGGCAACCAAAGAATGGATGATTGTAAATATCTCTTAATAAAAATTTTTCCAGCTAATAAACAAGGAGAATAAAATATTTTTTAAAAACTCATCTGTATAATATAATGAGTCATGAAGATGGGACACAAAGGGAAATAAAAAATGAGAACGAGTAACATACTACTTAGGATGTAGTGCAGTATACTGAGCAGGACATTGGATTTGTCATCTGAGTTCAAATTCTGTCTGTATTTCTAGCTGTATGACCTTAAGCCAGTCATTCAACTTCTCTGAGCCTGAGCTTCCTCACATGAGAACCAAGAATAATAATAGTGACCTCAAAGCAGGTGGTAAGAATTAAATGAAATGATATATACTTAGCATTTTGCATGAAGAAGTATTGCCATGCTTTATTTAGAACATTCCTGTCATTTCACTACAAAACTTAAATCCTGTGTACTTAGGTAGTCTCACCACAGAAATTTCAGCTTTTAAAAGTAGGTACATTCCTTTCTCTTAAATTTCTGTCTCAAACCTTGGCTGTTGGTTTGGAATTCTTAGTTCTGTGCTAAATCTTATTTCTTTAGGTGATAAATCATTCCTGATTTTCCTAATTCTCACCCCAAATGACCTCAGGCAATCCAAAAAATAAACATGACCAGGCCGGTTGGGGAGAAGTGGACTCTGAGCTTGGGGTGACACCAGGGCTCCTGATGCTGCATCCTCTGGGGGCTCAGCCTGCCTTGCCATCTGGCCTTTGGGCTCTCCTTTCCTCTCCATTGTTCACGGGTTGCTTTGTTGTTGGGCTTCCTGTAATGTTTCAGTAAATGACTGGAGTGGGAGAGGAGAGAACAATAGTCAGATGATTTTGCTCTGGATCGTCCTCTCTCTCAGGGGTGGCCCAGACAGGTCTACAGTCTGCAGTTCTAGGCTAAGCCCTCACCTCACTTGGAAAAGTCACTCTCAGAGTCCATTCTCATTTGTAACATGGAACAGTTCTAGCCTTGCTTACAGTAAATGCAGGGTTGTTGAAGCTCAGACAAAATATTGTGTGTGAAAGCTCTCTATTCACTCTAAAATGCTGTCCAGACTTCAGGTGCTATTAATACTAGTCTATCGTGTGCCATGTTCACATGCATGACTGGCTGAGAAGCTTCTTATACCTGCTCAGGACTGAGCTGCAAGAAGGGGATTTTTCTAGGTCAACCAGTAATGGAAAATGTCTCAAAGGTATTGCCTATTTTTACTTTGAAAGGGCAACCTTCTCAGAGATAGGCTTTTAATAGTGAGAAGAACTCCAGGCTTGGAAGATTAAAAGATAATTTAAAACTACATAAAACTAATCTATTCTGATGCATGTGTAATTTATTTGGGCAAATATATAGGTGCTGTTGGCCAAAGTTAAACTGAGCAAGTCTCACTGAAGTGATGAGAACTGATCAAATCTTTGTTCTGCAATTTCCTGTTCTTAGCAAATAGAGAAAAAAATACACCCTAGGTAAGAGACAGGAAGAAATAAAGACAAATGAGTTTGTCTCTGCAGCTTATCTCAAATACACCCTCAAAAACCTCATATTTTAAAAGATGCACCCCCAAATTAGGTTTGCAATAAGTAGGTTATCATTGGTCATTACATCTGCCTGTTTTTCAGTGCCTCAACCTATTCTCAAGGTAAGGTATGCTGATGAATGTTTTTCTGTTGACTTCTCCTGTAAACAGACCTTTCCTCTGAGAAGTTAAATGTGGAAATATCCAGATCCAAAACCCCTAAACTCAAACCTGGACAAAGAGCATGAGAGGGAAAAAGTAATGGATTACTGCCCCCATATGTTTTTGCTAAATTATTTCGAGACACTACTTCAAAGGATCCTTAATCTAAGGTAGTATTTCAATTGTAGAAAATGCTTTTTCTAGTCAAAATTAATTTAAGCCCCTCTTAATCTGAGTTAGCATGAAACTAGGAGATCTGTAGAGCCTAACTTGTCTTCGTACTTCTCACTTTTGAAATCTAGCAAGAAAATGAGCAGAATAAAAATATTTTATAATTTGCTTTCCAAATTTTAAAAAGCAGAACCATTCCAGGTCCTAGGAGCTCAAACAGAAAAGCATTATATTTTATATACCACATTAAATAATAAAGAAAAATAACCTAACAGGAACCAGTTTCAAAATCCTTTCTGGATAATTTGGTACATTTGAAATCTAGTGTGCTTTTCTTGCCTTTCTTAAGCACTCTATAAAACAAGATACTCTCAAATGTGTTAGAACATTTCTGTTTTGATTGGCTCAGAATGACTGGAGGTCCTTGAAATAACTTATAATGAACTAAGCACATGGCATGGTGTCATAAGTCATTCTTTTCAGAGCCTCTTGCTTGTTTTATAGAAATTACATAACTGGGAAGTAACATATGAAAATCTTATACTGTGCTGGTTGAAAGTTGTATAATTCCAAAACATAGGTAAAAGTTTAGAGTATAAAGCCAAAAGTTATTTTCATCTTTCAAAATGGTAAACATTTAAATTTATTTGTGTAGTTACTTGTTTTCTATAGTAGATAAAGTAAAGGGTAAGTTTATTTTGCTTTTTCTTTCCTTTAATTAATCTTGGTTCACTTATGGAATTTCAGAAAGGCTGATGTTGAAAGAGGTCAGGATGGAAGTTAACTAAGAAGCCAGTTTTTGGTAGAATAGTCAGAGTTACTAATTGCAAGCATTAAGCATCTTTGGATGTTTGAAGTTGAAAAGGAATATTAGTTAAAGCATCCTGTGCAGCTCATAGAACAGAGCTCCCAGCTGGAGAGTCAGCGTCAGGACAAGATAACCAGGAATAATAGCCAGATTCACATAAGTAGATTGTTCAGGTGAAGACACCGCTGCTGCCGAAATACAGGATTCTACAGCAATGTGTGCTATTGACACAACTAACAGTGGACTCATGAGGTGCATTAGAGCTACTGCTTCTAGGACTTTCTCTCCTTGCCCCTTCTGCTTCCATTATAAAGCTGTGTCTGGCCGAGCCTCACTTTCTCCAGATTCTAAGGCTCAGTGTGTTCAGGTAGTTGCTTCTGATCTAGCTGCAAGGGAGGCTGGAAACAGGAGTATGTGGCACTTTCACGTCTATAAACTCAGAAGGTGAGGAATTCTTAAAACACTGGAGGGGTTGAGATACAAGGTGACAATAGAATGACAAGTGTCCCAAAGCTGAAAGAGCCAGTTGGTCACTATGATTAGTACAGTAGCTCTCCATCTCTCCAGTTCTCAAACTTTCTACACTCAACAATTACTAAAGATCTCAGAGTTTTTGCTTATATAGGTAATTTCTATCAATATTTATCATATGTATGAATTAAGAGGAATTTTAAAAAGATGTATTACTTTAACAATTACATATCAATAATAACAATTATGTCAACATCAGTTCAGTCAGTTCAGTTCAGTCGCTCAGTTGTGTCCAACTCTTTGCGACCCCATGAACCGCAGCACACCAGGCCTCCCTGTCCATCACCAACTCCTGGAGTCCACCCAAACCCATGTCCATCGAGTCAGTGATGCCATCCAGCCATCTCATCCTCGGTCGTCCCCTTCTCCTCCTGCCCCCAATCCCTCCCAGCATCAGAGTCTTTTCCAATGAGTCAACTCTTCACATGAGGTGGCCAAAGTACTGGAGCCTCAGCTTCAGCATCGTTTCTTCCAATGAACACCCAGGACTGATCTCCTTTAAGATGGACTGGTTGGATCTCCTTGTAGTCCAAGGGACTCTCAAGAGTCTTCTCCAATACCACAATTCAAAAGCATCAATTCTTTGGCACTCAGCCTTCTTCACAGTCCAACTCTCACATCCATACATGACCACAGGAAAAGCCATAGCCTTGACTAGACAGACCTTTGTTGACAAGGTAATATCTCTGCTTTTGAATATGCTATCTAGGTTAGTCATAACTTTTCTTCCAAGGCATAAGCATCTTTTAATTTCATGGTTGCAATCACCATCTGCAGTGATTTTGGAGCCCCCCAAAATAAAGTCTGACTCTGCTTCCACTGTTTCCCCATCTATTTCCCATGAAGTGATGGGACCGGATGCCGTGATCTTAGTTTTCTGAATGTTGAGCTTTAAGCCAACTTTTTCACTCTCCTTCACTTTCATCAAGAGGCTTTTTAGTTCCTCTTCACTTTCTGCCATAAGGGTGAGATGTGTATAAGAGACAGGAGTTANTAAAGTCTGACTCTGCTTCCACTGTTTCCCCATCTATTTCCCATGAAGTGATGGGACCGGATGCCGTGATCTTAGTTTTCTGAATGTTGAGCTTTAAGCCAACTTTTTCACTCTCCTTCACTTTCATCAAGAGGCTTTTTAGTTCCTCTTCACTTTCTGCCATAAGGGTGGTGTCTTCTGCATATCTGAAGTTATTTCTTCCGGCAACCTTGATTCCAGCTTGTGCTTCTTGCAGCCCAGCGTTTCTCATGATGTACTCTGCATATAAGTTAAATAAGCAAGGTTACAATATACAGTCTTGACGTACCCCTTTTCCTATATTTTATGAATAATAGCTATACTACCCAAAACAAAGGAAGTGATAAGGATGGTATTATTTTACGTTTGCAATTTGTCTGATTTCTAGCTTAATAGGAAGTGGTTGGATTCTCACAACTGCTTCTCCATTAACCTTTTGGTTAATGGATTACAGATTACATTCTGTAATCTCTGGAAAACTAAACCATACACTTGTGAAAGAATAGGAGAGAAAAGGGTAAATATCATCTTAATATTATTATGAAAATAGTTTTGACATTGGAGACTCCTTAAAAGGTACTGGGGTCTCCCTAACACAGTTTGAGAATTGTTAGATGAAAGATTTACTTTGTGATTGTAATTACGTGATATATAGTATATTGAAGCACACAATTCTCTGGATCCTATTCTACATCTACATATATATTTTTATCTAAGACTTGGAAATTTTGCTTGAAGGTTGACAGGATAGAACCTGTATCAAATTATTATTATAATGATATTTTTAATAGACTGCAAAAATAATAGTGGGACTCTATTTTGGTTGTTCAGTGGGGTTTCTCCTTTGATCTCACAGGTTATTTCCAACTTTAATTTCTGACTCTGTAGTTCCCTAAATTTGCATATTATAAGCAATGACAGATTCATTTACTTTTTTAAAACAACCTTGTTATTTTAGAACAGGTTTAGATTTACAGACAGTAAAGAATTTGCGTGCAATGCAGGAGACCCGAGTTTGATCCCTGGGTCTGGAAGATCCCCTGGAGAAGGGAATGGCTACCCACTCCAGTATTCTTGCCTGGAAAATTCCACAGACAGAGGAACTGGCAGGCTATAGTCCATGGGGTTGCTAAGGGTGGGACATGACTGAGTGACTAACACTTAGATTTACATAATCATTGCAACGATAGTCCAGAGTGTACCGCACGACCCGTCTCCTATGATAGTGTCTTCCACTGGTAAGGCACATTTTGACATATTAGTGATTAATTCATTACTGTTAGCTAAAGTTCATTGTCTCTTCTGATTTCCTTATCTGTCTCTTGTTTAATGTCATTTGTCTGCTCCAAGGTTCCATCTAGGACACCACATTATGTTTAGTCCTCGTTCATCTTAGGTTCCATTTGATTGTGACAGTTTTTCAGACTTACCTGTGTTTTGATGACCTTGACAGTTTTGAGAAGTATTTTGTAGGCCAAGTATTTTGTAGGATGTCTCTCAACTGTGATTTGTCTGATGTTTTTCTCATGGTTGAACTGGGTTATGGGTTTTGTGAAAGAAGACCACAGAGGCAACATGTCATATGCATTACATCAAATAATGGGTATGTATTATCAAAATGACTTACAACTATTGCTGTTAACTTTGATCCCCTGGCTTGATGTACTATTTTTCATGGTCTTCACTGTAAAGTTACTCTTTTCTTCTCCATTTCCATACTGTGCTCTTTGGAAGAAAGTCATTATGCACAGCCCATACTTAAGAAGTGGAGAGTTAGACTCTGCCAACTTGAGGGTGGAGTGGCTGCATAAACTGTTCATAATTCTGCATGAGAGGTTTGTCTATTCTTTCCCATTTATTCAATTATTTATATTTATATGTACTCACAGATATTTACTTTATACTTTGGTATATAATTCACTAGTACTTCATTTATTATATAGCTCAAATTGTTCTAGCTTTAATCACTGGGGGCTTGTCCCGTTGGCTCCTGAATCCCTTTGACACACCACCATCATTGTGTGGTCGCTTGTTTGTTGGTTGGTTGGTTTGTACTTCCTTCTTTCTCATGCTACACAGTGTTCCAGGCACAGGTGTGTGTTTCCTGCCCCAGTCCTAGAAGCATCAATTTCTCCAAAGAGCTTTGTTTCCTTTTGTTGAAGAGCAGTATTAGAAACCAAGACACAAGTGAGAGGTGTACTTATTGCTCTTGGGGTGTCATTGCTTTTATGTGCTCTCAGCTGACAGAGCAAGAAGATATGTGTCCTAACCCACGAACACACAGATATCTATAAATAAATCTATATGTAAACATCTGCATCTATATTAAACTAAACATTAGTTCCTACCAATATCTCTAACTCTAATTCATTGCACATGGATCATTCTACACCCTTCTCCTCTTGTATTTGTTATATACTTGTAAAATTATTTTAACAGTGAAGGAATTTTGGAATGGAGGTATGAGTGGAAACAAAAGAATGAAAAGAGCCAGAACTCCAGTGACTAAAGTGAATTAAACATCCAAGAACCTGTACTCTATTGTTCATAGCTACAGTTATATAGTATCCACAGTAAAAGGCCTTATACAGAGTAAGCTTAAATCTTGTTACTCCACGAGTAACTCAGGTTACAGTTATATAGTATATAACTTCCTTGTCTCTTGAAGTTTCTTAACTTTAAAGCAGACAAATATAGCACTTTACTCATAGGAGTGTGAGGAGTAAATGTTTACAAAAAAAGCAAATTTAGAACAGGGCCAGGATCAGAATTTATGACCAATTGTTACTATATACACTATGGGTAAGCATATTATAATTTATACTTTACAGATGAAAAAAGAGAGGCATAGGGATGATGCAACCTGCTCAAAATCTCATAGTAAACTACAGACCCACTTTCTCATAAACTATGCCCTTTAAAGGGTTTCTGAACAGCTCTATACTTATATCTCTTTTATTACATTAAGATATAAAGTGCCACTCTAAATCTAAAGGGAAGGCTAACTACTGAAAACACTCAAGGATGCTTTGAATATTCTCAATGTCTCTTATATGAATTCATTGTCACATGGATCATTCTAGCCCCTCCTCTTGCATTTATTATACTTGTCTATCTAGTGGTCATCATTCTCATTTCCCACATTACCAACATTTTCATGCCAGGAAAGGACTCAGCTAGTGGAGTAGATGAGCCTTCTCAATGCTCATGTTGTCACCTTTAGCCAGTTGAGGCAAAGGTTAAAAGTTAGCTCTGCCTTATCTATACATGTGCCTTCTTGTTATAAGAGACTTGCTTAGTGAAAGATTCCTGGAAGTTTTACTATTTCTTACCTGTCATATGTTCTGGGGAATGTGACACCAGGTCAAGATTCACGGAATATGCAGTTGGTAAACGAAGTGTCTTAGAAGTACAAAAGGAGGTGCTTTGTTGGACAGAACCTGTAGACATTTATCTACTCAAATCAAGTCAATGACAATTTTACACTCTATATTTACTTGCTCCACTCCATATCTCTTCCCCTTTGAATACTATGACTCTAATTCTTTTGTCTTGCATAACCCTCTGGACGTCACTATTTGTTGAACTTACAGTTTCATTTTGAGCCTGGTATCACCGCCAGGTAGATTCTGAAGAGGGAAGCAGCTACCTCGCTCTCCCCTTTCCTTATCACCATGTCGCCCCCGCTCCCCTCCCCATTTCTCTCTCTTAGCATCATTTAGAAGATTTGAGGAAAATCCTAAGTATCTTATAACATCATTTGACAAATATTCGTTTAGGACCTACTATGTCTCAGGGATTTTGCTAGTCACAAGATGCAGTGTTGAGCCTGATACACATAGTCCTCATCCTCAGGGAGCCTGAAGACCACTGGAAAGTAACACCAGCTTGTATGAAGTGGGGGCTTCCTCTTGTCAGGCACTGGGCTCTCTGTGTGCTCTTTCACACTGAAATCTCCTGGAAGCAGCTATTCCTACTGTCCTCATTCTGCAGGGGAGAAGACTGAGGATTGCCCAAGGCCACACATGTAGGAATGGTGGAGCTGGGACTTGAGTGCAGGTCTGTCTGGACTTAACCACAAGTCCATCTTCTCGCCTGCCCCTCTCTCTGTCTCACACACACACACACACACACACACAATCACACACTGACCCTCAGGAAGCAGGCCCTCAGAGTTTGGTGTGTTTGTGGCTGGATAGAAGCTCTTTTCCAACTTTGCTGCAGTTTCTACTAAATACTTTGATTTGCAAATATAAAGGACTCTCTGAAGCACAGCCTTAAACAAATTGTGGTAGACAGCTGGGAGAGGACAGCTGCAGACAGAAAAATGTGGCCGGATGCTCCAGGCGCGGGAGGGAGAGATGTGCAGTGAGGCAGCTGCGAGCAGAGGAAGCAGTGATAAGCAGAGGTAAACTGGATCGACAGATTAGACCACCTGGCCCCCAGACCACAGTGGAAGAAGGCCTTAAATACTCTAGCATGCCCTGTCTTTATCAGGTTATACAAATGCAACTAGATTATAAGTGTGTTTTTCTTTGCCTGTATTATTCAAGTGATTAGTCAAGTAAATTTAAAAATCCTCTTTCTTCCTGGAGAATGACATAATGAGGTAGAAAGACCTCAGGATTAAAAATAAGGAGACCTAAATCCTTGTCCAGATGAATGCCAATAGTCTAATTGTATGATCTTCTGCAAGTTGCTTAACTTCGCCCATTCTAGGTACTCTTTCTTCTAATATAAGGAAATAGGACTACTGAACCTTAAGGGTTTTTGAAGTTCCTAACTGCTGTGATGCCATGATGTACCAAGAACCTACACTGTGTCTACTGCATTAAACAGTTTAAGGTTCAGAGGCAATTAGCAAACATGTGTCTAGCCCTTTGGACTTGTGCTGTCCAGTGCTGGAGCTGCCAGCCACATGTGGCTATGGGCCACTTGCAATGTGATGGACCTATAATTCTATGTCACTTTAAATAAATTTGAAATCAGAAAGTGGTGCTGTATTCAGTTACTAAAAACTTTTACATTTGAAACAAGGTAAGGATATGAGTCTTTTTTCAGTGGTCCCCGGAGCTCAGTTGATAAAGAATCCATCTGCAATGCAGGAAACCCCAGTTTGATTCCTGGGTCAGGAAGATCCCCTGGAGAAGGGATAGGCTACCCACTCCAGTATTCTTGGGCTTCCCTGGTGGCTCAGTTGGTTAAGAATCTGCCTGCAATGTGGGAGAACTGGCTCAAATCCTGGGTTGGGTAGCTCCCCTGGAGAAGGGAACAGCTACCCACTTCATTATTCTTGCCTGGAGACTTCCATGACAGAGGAGCAATGCAGGCTACAGTCCATGGGGTTACAAACAGTGGACATGACTGAGCAACTTCCACTTTCACTGTCTTTCAAATTTTGTACAATGTAAATACAGATAAAGTGTTTCTGATGAAAATTTAGCATCTAAATTGAGATGTATTGTACATGTAAAATACACCAGATTTAAGACAATATAAAAAAAGGATGTAAAATATCTCCAGGAGATCTTCCCGACCCAGGGATCGAGCTTGGATCTCCCATGTTGCAGGCAGATACTTTACAGTCTGAGCTACCAGGAAGCCAAACCAAAATATCTCATTAATCATTTCTCATGTTGAAATGACAGACAATATTTTAGATATATGGGATTAGGTAAATACTAAAATTAATTTCATCTATTTTTACCTTTAATGTGATCATGCCCCTTCATGAATCACAGGCTTTTTATGGTGAAGGGGCTTGCATAACTCAGTGCAGCTAGGAGCTATGGCTTGCAAGGCCACCCAAGACGGACAAGTCATAGTGAAGAGTTCTGACAAAATGTAGTCCACTGGAGGGGAAAATGGCAAACCACTCCAGTGTTCTAAACACAAGAATCCCATAAACAGTATGAAGGCGAAAAGATATGATACCAGAAGATGAGCCCCCCAGGTCTGAAGGTGTCCAATGTGCTACTGGGAAGAGTGGAGGGCAATTACTAATAGCTCCAGAAAGAAAGAAGTGACTGGGCCAAAGTGGAAATGATGCTCATTTGTGGATGTGTCTGGTGGTGAAAGTAAAGCCTGATGCTGGGTAAGATTCTCTTAGAAGAAATGGAGTAGCCCTCATAGTCAACAGAAGAGTTCAAACTGCAGTACTTGTATACAGTCTCAAAAATGACAAAATGATCTCAGTTTGTTTCCAAGGCAAATCATTCAGTATCACAGAAATCCAAGTCTATGCCCCAACCAGTAATTCTAAAGAAGCTGAAGTTGAACAGTTCTATGAAGAGCTACAACAACTTCTAGAACTAACACCAAAAAAAGATGTCCTTTTCATCATAAAGGACTGGAATGCAGAAGTAGGAAGTCAATAGATATCCAGAATAACAGGCAAGTTTGGCCTTGGAATACAAAACGAAAAAGGGCAAAGGCTAACAGAGTTTTGTCACAAGAACATACTGGTCATAGCAAACACTCTCTCCTAACAACACAAGAGATGATTCTACACATGGACATCACCAGATGATCAATACCAAAATCAGATTAATTATATTCTTTGCAGCCAAAGATGTAGAAGCTATATACAGTCAGCAAAAACAAGGCCTGGAGCTCACTCTGGCTCAGATCATCAGCTCCTTATTGCAAAATTCAGGCTTAAATTGAAGAAAGTATGGAAAACCACTAGGTCATTCAGGTATCACCCAAGTCAAATCCCTTATGATTATACAATGGAGAAGATGAATAGATTCAAGGGATTAGTTCTGGGAGGCAGAGTTTCTGAAGAACTATGGATGGAGGTTTGTAAATTGTACAGGAGGCAGTGACCAAAAGAAAAAGAAATGCAAGAAGGCAAAGTGTTGTCTGAGGAGGTTTTATAAATAGCTAAGGAAAGACGAGAAGTGAAAGTCAAGGGAGAAAGGAAAAGATATACCCAACTGAAAGCATAATTCTAGAGAATATCAGGGAGAGATAAGAAGGCCTTCTTAAATGAACAATGCAAAGACACAGAGAAAAATAATAGAATGGGAAAGACTAGAATCTCTTCAAGAAAATTGGAGATATCAAGGGAATATTTCATGCAAGGATAGACACAAAAAATGACAGAGACTGTAAAGACCTAACAGAAGCAGAAGAGAATAAGAAGAGGTGACAGAAGAACTATACAGAAAAGATCTTCATGACCCTGATAACCACGATGGTGTGGTCACTCACCAAGAGCCAGATATCCTGGAGGGTGAAGTCGAGTAGCGAACCAAGCTAGTGGAAGTGATGGAATTCCTCCTGAGCTATTTCAAATCCTAAAAGATGATGCTGTTAAAGAGCTGCACAAAATATGGCAGCAAATTCTGAAAACTCAGCAGTGGCCACAGGACTGGAAAAGGTGTTTTCACTCCAATCCCAGAGAAGGGCAATGCCAAACAATGTTCTAAGTACCATACAGTTGCACTCTTTTCACATGCTAATAAGGTTATGCTCAAAATCCTTCAAGCTAGACTTCAGTAGTATGTGAACTGAGAACTTCCAAATGCATAATCTGGGTTTAGAAAAGGCAGAGGAACTAGAGATCAAATAGTCAACATTTGTTGGATCATAGAGAAAGCAAGGGAATTACAGGTAAACATCTACTTCTGCTTCATTGATTATGCTAATGCCTTTGACTGTGTGGATCACAACAAACTGTAGAAAATTCTTAAAGTGATGGAAATACAAGACCACTGTACCTATCTCCTGAGAAACCTGAATGTGTGTCAAGAAGTAACAGTTAGAACCAAACATGGAACAGTAGACTGGTTCAAAATTGGGAAAGGCTATATGTTGTCAACCTGCTTATTTAACTTACATGCAGAGTATATCATACTGACATGTGATCAGCATGTAGTGACTGACCTGTGTGATTGGGGAGGGTCAACTTCTCTGGAGAGAATGTGGTGAGTGTGCTGGCATGATCAAAGACCTCCATCCCTTGTCACTTCTTCAGGTTCCCTTGGAGTGACTGAGGAGCACCGCTGTGTTAGTTTCCTAGGGCTGCTATAACAAATACCATAGGCTTGTTGGCTTAAACAGCAGAAATAAATTTTCTCACAGTTCTTGAGGCCAGAAGTCAATGGTTTCAGTTTCTTCTGAGGCTTATCCCCTGTCTTACAGATGACCACAGTCTCACTTAGTCTGTGTAGTCTGTGTCATAATCCATTTTTCAAAAGATGTTTTTTTGTAAATTGAGGTATAATTGACTTATAATATTAGTTTCAGCTGTACAACATAAGATTTGATATTTGTATATATTGCCAAATGATCACCACAATAAATGTAGTTAACATCTGTCACCTTACATAGTTACAAAAGTCTTTTTCTAGTTATGGGAACTTTTAAGATATACTCAATTGGCAACTCTTAAATATGCAATATAGTGCAATATGGTGACTATAGTCACCATGGTGTATATTACATCCCCATGACTTATTTATTTTATAAGCTTGTACCTTATGACCCCTTCACTTTTTTCTCCTATTCTCCAGTCCCTGCCTCTGGCAATGATCAGTCTGTTTCCTGTATCTAAAAACTTTGTGTGTGAGTATGTGTGTGTGTTGTTTTGTATTTAATTCCATGTGTCAGTGAGATAATACAGTATTTTCTTTGTCTGTCTGACTTATTTCTATTAGAATAATGCCCTCAATGTCCGTTTATATTGGATAAATGGCAAGATTTCATCATTTTTATGGCTGAATCATATTCTGGTGTGTGTGTGTGTGTGTGTATATACACAAATATATGTATATATATATTTTTTTTCTTTATCCAGTCGTTTATTGATGGACATTTAGGTTGTTTCACTATATTTTGATTATTGTAAATAATACTGCAATGAACATGGAGTGCATATATCTTTTCCACTTAATGTTTTCTTTCTTCAGATAAACACCAGAAAGTGACATTTCTGGATCACAAACCAGTTCTGTTTTTAATTTTCAGGGGAACCCCCATAGTTCCATCACCAATTTACATTCTCACATACAGGATACAAGTGTTCCTTTTTCTTCCCATTCTTACCAACTTTTTATTTTTGATAATAAGTATTCTGAAAAGTGTAAGGTGATATTGCATTATGGTTTTTATTTGTATTTCCCTGATGATTAATGATGTTGAGTATTTTTTTCAAGTACACATTGGCCATCTGTATGTCTTCTTTGGAAAAGTGTCTATTCAGATTGCCCATTTTTAAATCAGATTGGATTTTTTTTGCTATTGAGCTCTATGAGTTCTTTATGTATTTTGGATATTAACCCCTTATCAGATATATGATTTGAAAACATTTTCCCCACTCAATAGGCTGCCTTTTCATTTTTGCTGTGGTGTAATCTTTTCCTCTTGGATTCTGGCCCACGTGTGTGCTCTTGCCTGGCTGCTCAGTCACTTAGTTGTGTTCAACTCTGTCATCCCATGGACTATAAAAGCCATATCTCCAAACAGTGTCACATTCTGAGGTACTGGGGGCTAGGACCTCAACGCACCAATGTGGTGGAAACACATTCAGCCCCTAACAATCACCATCTCTTGTCAGTGTGTGGTGTTCAAGGATCAGTTTACTGAACTGTGTGGTCAGCGGCAGTGACCACAGAATGACCAGGAGGTCACATGGGGATTTCCCACTCGAAGGATGAAGGCAAGGACATGCACCTCTGACATGACTATGAATGACTTTAGCAAATAAGGTAGGATGACGGGTGTTTTGACTCCTGAGTTTTACTGCAAAATCACAGATAGTACAGTCTGTTCCTCAATACCAGGAATTTCTTGTTACTTGTACCACAGAGCCTGAGACCAAGTAAGCATAGCTGAATGCTCTTGATATAAGATGATTCAGCAGGTAAAGAATCTGACTGCAATGCAGGAGACACAGGAGACATGGGTTCAATCCCTGAGTTGGGAAGATTCCCCTGGAGAAGGAAATGGCAACCCTCTTCAGTATTCTTGCTTGGAGAATCCCATGAACAGAGAAACCTGGTGGGCTACAGTCCACAGGGTTGCAAAGAGTCAGACACGACTGAGCAACTAAGCACACAAATGCTAGCCGGCAAATCTGACCCCAGGAGCAAGGGTTAACAATCTATTTAGGGGCATAAGAGAAACACAAGGAACAAGTTTAAGTCCTGCACCTAGGAGCAGAGGGCAAAGAGATGATCAGGCTAGGGGTAGAAAGCAGAAATCAGTAAAGATTTGTGATTTCTGGAAGGTGTAACTTCTTCAAGTTGGAAATTTATGAATAGGTGCTGATGAGGAGGATGGTGAAAAGCTGGAGTCTAGGCAGAGGTAGAGAAAAATAAGACATGAAAAGACTTTGCAGCCTAGCAGGGATTGGTTAGAGCAGAGGGCTTGTGACCACAAGGAAGCTTGGTTTAAAGCAGTGGTGGGAGAGGGAAAGGTCTGCAGTGTAGAGGGATGTGGTTAGATGGGATTAGTGACAGAAGGGAATACAGACAGAGTGTAAGGAGACTGCTAAGAGCTGGCTATTGATCAAATGTCAACACTGAGGAGGTCCAGAATTAAACACACACACACACACACACACACAAGCATAGACAAAACAGAAGTCACCATCATACTGCAGGCATGAGATTTCTGTAGGTTACTGGCCCAGTGCTAAGCCTTCTAGGAACCGCCCCATGTTCCTAAAAGAAAAGATGGAAACAACAGTCTCACTTCTTTTTTATTCTTAGATAACGATAGCTGAAAAATCCATTTCAGCATGCAGCTTTATTTTTTCTTGATCTTAACTTTAGGCTTGTCAGTCCAATTGTTAGCAACAAGAAAGTAGACAGATGAAGGCAATATTCTCCAAGTGACAAGGTTTAGGGGATAGACACGTTAAACTGGGATGAGTCAGTTAAGTAACAAGAAGACTTTTGTGAGTCATTTTATGTAGTTATTTTGGGAAAAATACAATATGGAAGAGGAAATGGATGGCTTGATGGAAATTTGCTTGGAGAAGTCTGTTAAAAAAGGATTCCCCTTCCCGGTATATTTTCCCAATGTTTTTGTTCAGTCACTAAGTTGTGGACTCTTTACAAGCTAATCGACTGTAGACTTCGGGGCTCCTCTGTCCATGGGATTTCCCAGGCAAGGATACTGGATTGGGTTGCCATTTGCTTTTCCAGAGGATCTTTCCAGACCAGGGATTGAACCTGTCTCTTCTGCATTGACAGGCAGACTCTTTACCACTGAGCCACCAGGTTAGCTCTATTTTTCCAATAGTCTTATACAACTATTAAAATACCCTTCAACTGTGTCTTCCACGAGACTTGCATATTTTTCTTTCTCTTGAATATATAACAGATCCTGAGTAGCTTGCTGAGGGGCTTTCATCTTTTCCCTTAGCACCCTAAATGCATAAACTGTCATTCATCTTATTTGGACTCTCCTTACACTGACTTCAGCCACGCCTCAGAAGACCTCAATTCGCTGGAGCGGACTTGAGAGGTGGAGCCCAAGTTCCATAAATCCCCAAGCGATGTTGATGCTTGCCAAGTTATAGCAAACTGGAGCCTCCACTGGCCAAGTGTGTTCAGGTGATAAGGAAGATGACTGGGAACAGTCTGAAAACAGGCACAGAAGTTTGGGAATGAGTCCGAAGCAGCGACTAATTTTGCCTCTTCCCGGTCCCTAGTCTGCAGATCCTCAGTCCTCTGACCACTCTGAAGGCCGGGATGCACTCGGTTGGAGTTACAGCCGGTTGCGTGGTCAGGCTGCCGCCCACCTCACTCTTGGCTCGCGGTAATTGCTGGAGCGCCCCACCTGCTGTGCAGCTCCGCCTAGCCTCCAACAGCCGGCGCCTGCCGCATCCCCTCACCGCTGAGCCCTGCCCAGCAGCACGCGCCGTAGGCCGGCGCCCCGCCCCTCCCGTCACGTGACAGCCCAGCCCTCCGCGCGCGCTTGGATTGGTTCTCGAGGCCCAGGGGGTGGGTTCTAGCCTACAGCCCTGCCCCGCAACGCGGCTGCAGTTTTCAAACCTCAACTGTACGCTCCCGTCACCGTCTTCGCCGCCGCAGTCCGGAGCCACCTCACTGGGCAGGTCAGGTCACAACTGTTAGCCGTTGTCCGGAAGGGTAAAAGTGGGTCCTGCCACGCTCGGAGCTGCGCGGCACCGCAAGGGGCTAGAGCTGGAGAACGTGTCCTGTCGTGGCCACCTGCGTGGGGCGGGATTGGAGCCCCCTTGGAGGGGGCCGCCTCGGGAGAACCTGCTGCGGCCGGAGCGGTCAGTGTCTTCCGCCTCGCGCGTCCTCGGTCCTGCTGGGTTTGGCGGGTAGGCTCGGGGGCTGCGACTCCAAACCCCTAAAGCAGCCCCCTTTACTGGTGGAAAGGAGACCCAGAACGTGGGAGGGGTCCCGAGGAGGGATGCCAGCAGTGTGGGCGGATCCGGGGTCGGCTCAGACCTCCGGAGGCCTGGGGCAGATGGGCTCAGACACCGTGGTCCCCGGGTGGCCCGACTGCTCCGGACCCCTTGCCGCATTCCGGCTGGAGTCCTGCTTCCCTGGTTCCTTTGGGTGCGGCGCTCAGGACGGCGGCTGGACCTCCCAGCACCTTTCTCAGCCGGGTCCGTGTGTGTGCGCGTGTGTGTGTGTGTTGTGTGGTCCGGTCTCTCCCCGGGTCGCATTCCGCGCGACCCTCTTCGCCACCGGCTCGCTCGCGTCCTTTCCACGTCGCGTCGACGTGGTCCCTTCGGACCACGAGTGGGGACTCCCACTCAGGTCCCACCCGAGTTCACAGCTGGGGTATGGGGCCCAGGACGTGTTCACATCTGGACTCATGGACACGTCCTGCTCACAGCTGCCTTTCGTCGGGAGAAAGTTTTTGCTCATCTTGTGGGACATTTTCAGTTACTACTTATGAACAGATTTTTTTTTAAGTCAGTGAATAGAGAAGTCGAGTTGCAGTTGTTTCCGTGATTTCCTGCGATCTGGTGTTATTTTGACGCCATGTAATACAACTGCGTGACGGCTACGGTTTTGACATTTACTCAACTCTTTGTTTTATGTAGGGAAAGCGCTTCATTTGAATTCCCTTAGAGACGAAGCTGAGAGAGACTGGTCGGCTAGTAGCTGATGTTAGTTCTTCCTCTGGCTGTGATGGGACAGAGGCCTTACAACATCAATCTGCAAATTGAAATTAAGGAAAAGAAAACATTTTAAAGCCATATACTGATAAGATTTCAATTATATTAGGTCTGTGTGTCACATTCGCTGATTGTTTTGCCAGCGTGTAATGTTTACATCTCTGGTACTGATGATGTGCAGTGATGTGTGATACATTGATTGCCCTTATAGATTCTCAAGAGTTTGAGAATGTGTGCCCTGAGACAGCATGGTCTACTGAGATGGCTGGGCAAGTGGCAGCATGTATAACCTGGCATTTTAAGCCTGGGCCCTCAATCTTATTAAAAGATGATAAACCTCCTTTGTCATTGATTCACCACTGGTTTTATAGTAAATTGTCCAGAAGTAGTTTTCAGCAACTTCCAAAGTGTTTGTTTTACAAATATTAAACCACATGCCCATAAAATGCTGTGTGTTTGAAAAAGTTGGTCCACAGAAGCAGTGTCTTAGTTTAAAACTCCTCTTCTTCCCCCTTCACCCTCCTCTGAGCAGATGTTCAGTTTTGTTTTTTTTTTTTTTTTCTGTTTTAATAGCTGAAGTTATTAGTAGCTGTTTTATTTTTGAGGTACCTATCATACATTTTACATCACTTTTCTAAAATATGGACTTGAAATTAAGGTGAGCTATATTTACGTGGC
Organism: Cephalophus harveyi; assembly: GCA_006410635.1. Taxonomy (NCBI): domain Eukaryota; kingdom Metazoa; phylum Chordata; class Mammalia; order Artiodactyla; family Bovidae; genus Cephalophus; species Cephalophus harveyi. The sequence goes on along the minus strand of SJYT01067357.1, from coordinate 32,533 downwards.
ATATATTCAAGTTTTTAAAGTAAAAATTGTGTTTTCGAAGTCCTTTCATTTTTGTGTGTGGACAGAATAGTTGTAGATTCTCCTGGGCTCATTGGAAACTGAATTACCGGTTGGCTAGGATAGAATCCAGCTTCCCTCATAGCTTCAGTTGGTAAAGAATCCACCTGCAATGCAGGAGACCCTGGTTCAATGCCTGGGTAGGGAAGATCCCCTGGAAAAGGGATAGTCTACTCACTCCAGTATTCTTGGGCTTTCCTGGTGGCTCAGCTGGTGGCTCAGCTGGTAAAGAATCTGCCCGCAGCGCAGGAGACCTGGGTTCAATCCCTCGGTTGGGAAGATCCCCTGGAGATCCGGAGAAGGGAGGTGACCCACTCCAGGATCCTGGCCTGGAGAATTCCATGGACTGTGTAGTCCATGGGGTCACAAAGAGTCAGAGGCGACTGAGCAACTTTCACTTAAGATAGAATCAGTTTTCAGGAAAGTTGAGACTTGACTAATTGATCACTGTGCCAGAATATTAATAGCAAAGCTGAAGAAGATACAGGCATTTGATGGCATGTTTCCAGTCAAACAATTCTATCTTTAAACTTGCACTGAGAGTTTTTTTTACTAGTGTTAAGTAAACATTTAAATGCATTTTAAATGCTTGGTTTTTGAAGCTGTTTGATAATTATAAGAGAGAATTTCTTTAGCAAAATTTCCCTGTTTTTACTTACAGACCCAATTTAAATGCAGGAATAAAGGAAATCCATTGCTGACACTTTAACTTGATCCTAAAATTGTCTTACAATTGCATATATACTATACTGCAGTGCGTATTGGCAGCTAAGTGGGACAGTGCTACTAGATGTATTGCTTTTAAAGGATTTTTTTTTTTTAGCAGCAGTATTTTACAATTTTGATGACAAAATTCAGTGATTTTAAGTATTTTGTATTCTATGATAAACTTTTATCAAAGGATTTCTTTGACTATTTCAGTTAACAAGTGTTTGTAAGAATTCAGTTACATATGTTTATATGTAATTTTCAGGACATGCTTTATGAACTTTTGATTTTTTTTATTTATTTATTTATCATTTTCCCCCAAAATACATGTAACCTTGAACTTCAGGACCACTCTAAACATCTAAACTAGTGAGCTTCTTTTCATTTATATGCAGCATGTGTTGTGGTGTCCTAGACCCTTTGCAACTTCTTTAAAAGAGGGAATAGTTAATATTTTTAGCATTTAAAAAATTTAATATTAACAGTGAAATGATAGTTTCATCTTTAGTCCTAGGATCATATTTCATTTTGCATTGTAATACTTACTGAATAAACAGTACTTCAGAGATGCTATAAGTAAACAGTACTTTATTTTGCAACAGAAACTTAATTTTCCATCTGATGAATGAAAAGCACTGTATATTTGTTGGCCCACTCTATTTCCATTCTCAACATCTTTCCATCCTGGTTCACAATTATAGGGTTTAATTCTCCTTCTGAAGGTGGAAGAGATAGCACCTGGCCTTACTGAAGTGACACAGAATCAGGTCTAAGGTCATTACCTGGGACTTTAGCCCTTGGATAGTGTTTACTAGACTGGTTAGACTAGAGTCAGTTAGCTGGCTTCTTGTGATTTTTCAAAGGATTAAATTCTTGGATTATACTTTCTATTCAATCTTTAAAAAACCAAACAAACCGATGAACCTGTTAGTAGAATACGTAGAAGGAATGGTCTCTTCCATGAAACTGATAATCATCATCGTCGCTTTCCCTACACCAATACTTTTGCTTCTAATCAATGACTAATTAGAAATGGATTCTTCTGCCACACTAGCAGAAAGTTCTTTATTTTGATGGATTCTAGATAAATAAATCTCCAGGTCCTCTGTTTCATAGGGAAAACTTGGTAGCTGTAAATGCTCAGACAGAAAGAAAAAGCTTTTTTTCCCTGTAATCTTGTGCCTTACTTTGCTTTGCATTGCCTTTCAGATTTCTTCATGAGGATCTTAATTTATCAGTTCTTTTGCAGGACAAGTATCTGGATTTTCTGATTGAAATAGCTCTTAAAATATTGATATTCTTAGCTGAAGTAAGGATATAATAACATGTAGCTACCTAGTCTGGAAAGACAGGTAAATGCAAAATAAATGATCTGTTGATATTATAATACATGATATAATAATTTCATCCATGTTTCCAGACTTCATGGCTATCCTGTTTAAAACTGAAGTTCTCTGATAGCAATTTAAAATATTTCTTATTTTATTTAGCCAAATTTGAATTAAGCAGAGATTAGCTGCATTTGAAGCCCCAATATTATAATTTCAAAATGGATCTCAAATTCTGCTAAACCCTCGAAGATGTGAGATGAACCTAAAAATTCTTGCTGTATCTCTTAATTCTTAAGAAAAGTTAATATAAACTTAGTATTCAATATTAAGTTCAGTTCATCAGACATTTAAAAGAATTCCTACCAGGTGCCAGACACCATGCTGGGAGTTTAGGCAAGAAAGCAAATGGTTGTTATCCTTTAGACACTAAATATAATTGCAGTCTAACATGTTACATGTTGAGGTAAAGAGGTATGTCAAGGGTCCTCCTGTTTGAAGCATAAAGTACAGGCATTAAAGACAACCTGTGGGTTTTAGGCAAAGCTTCCTGGGGGAGATGACATTCTTTGTTGAGGTAAGAAGATTAAATAAAAAGTTAACCATTTAAGGAAAGGTAGAAAGGATGTTCAGACAGAAAACTGTAACAGAGATGTGGAGGCAAAATATGAGATACAAGTGTGGCAGGAAATGAAGCTGGCCACGAAGGGTTTTGTGTGTCTTGGTGTAAGGGTTTGAACTAGGTACCAGGGAGCTAATGCAGGGATCAAAGCAGACAATTTAATTCTCCAGATGCTTTTATTTATTGTCATATGATGTGTTAGATTTTATGAAACATTTTTATAAGATAACTTTGAGGTGAATATCATGAGCATTTTTAAATAGAGCTATTTAGAGGTTTATAAGGGTTTTTTTTTTAACTTACTATTGATCACATCGTATTTGCTTTCTCCCTTCTAGTAAACTTAGGTCCAGATTAAGCCTAACATTTTCCCTCTTCCTTCCTTAACTGATCCCATCTGAATTCTTGTTGTAATTATCGTAATGAGAGTTAATGAAGAAAAAAATCTCTACAAATAAGCTTGAGATTCCATTATTCCTGGCAGTACTGTGTGATTGAAAGCTTTATTGTATCTTGCCTTCTTCTGTTATCCTCTTACTGTTTTTAGTGCCTGATTATGTCTATAATTGTGTACCTACTCACACATACACATTTTGCCTACTAAGTCCCTTGAGATTTTTTTTTTTTTTTTTAGTGTAGCCTAATAAAGTGTTATGGGCTTCCCATGTTGCTCTAGTGGTAAAGAACCCACCTGCTAATGCAGGAGATGTAAGAAACAGGAGTTTGATTCCCGAGTCAGGAAGACCCCCTGGAGGAGGGTATGACAGCCCTCTCCAGTATTCTTGCCTGGAGAATCCTATGGACAGAAGAGCCTAGTGGGCTACAGTCTATAGGGTCGCAAAGAGTCGGACATGACTGAAACAACTTAGCACACATGCATGGAGTAAAGTTCTTTAACGTGAAACATTGGTAATTTGGGCTTCCCTGGTGGCTCAGACAATAAAGAATCTGCCTGCAATGCCGGAGACATCAGTTCGATCCATGGGTTAGGAAGATCCCTTGGAGAAGGGAATGGCTACCTACTCCAGTATTCTTGTCTGGAGAATTCCATGGACAGAGGAGCCTTGCAGACTACAGTCCAAGAGGTCGCAAAGGATTGGACACAACTGAGTAACTAGCACAGATTATTGGTAATTTAGAATCGGTTATAGGTTGTGAATTATGGTAGAAAGCAAGAAAAGGTCAGTGATTGCTTGTTGGAGTTAAAGAAAATTTCCTGAGAAATTTAGGAAGATGCAAGACAGAAAATTAACCGATAACCTTCATGTACCCAAGAATTAAATCTTACATAAAGGGTAGCATGGTGTTTGTGGAGGGATTGGTGGACAAAGGTGACATTCTTGCTCTGTTATATACAAAATTGGCCAAAGGATAGGAAATAGAAAAATATTTAGGCTGTGGCAGCTGGTGCAAGTGCTGTAAATAGAAGGAAGATATGACTTATGGCATGCTGTATGGATCCCTAAAGGAGTTTGTAAGATAGGTATATTAGCAGTCTGTAGGTAAGTTTAAAGTCTAACCTTCAGAAATGTGTTTTTCCTTTTTTCTGGGACATAGTTTGTGTTTCCAGCATGTTCAGAGCCAGAGTGAAATGTAACACAATTCAAAAAGTGATTTTTGAACCAGCATGTGTTTTAAAAACTGCTGATTGTCCAGTGCTGCTTTCAGCTGCATTTATAGCCATACAGATACACAAATATCCATAGGTGACCAACAGTACATGTGAGGGGAAAAAATTTGTTAGGGTAAAAGACTAAGCATACTCCAATGTCTAGTATTAGGAAATGCTATTAAGTAGCTTGATTATTAGGCTCTGTTTATATTATCATGATTTATTCCAGTCCTAAAAAAACACTAGCTTTTATTTTCCTTCTAATAACTAAATAGGTATTATAAAACTTAATACTTGTTAGTATAATATTTAAATATCACACTTTGGATTTTTTTTAAGAGGGATCCTGAGGTGAATTTGAATTTTCACAAGTAATATAATAATAAAGGCATACATCTTAAGGTTACAGAATATTATTTATTATATAGAACTTTGATGTTAGTTCAGAATTTATAAAATTGTTTTTTCTGGGTAGTATTAAACAGGGTATTGATTCTTGCTTAGTATTTACCCTAAATGCCTGTATGATCTTTGCATAAGAATGGACCTGTTACTTGCATAATGAACACCATCTGCTCTAAATAAATGCAGAGAAAACACTGAGGCCTTAAAAAATCTGAGCAATAACGGCTCATGTACTTTCAGCCAAGTAAACCCTTAATGTGTAAAGAGATGTTTTACTGTTGCACATGGGTTAGTTTCTGCATTTAGAGTCTAGTCATATATATTCACAGCCATCTTTTTTGGCCAAAGGCATTTGTTAGTTTTTTGTCTATACTAGCTTGATATAGATAACTTAAACAAAGGAGAGTATAAATACTGCCATAATTTCACAATCCAAAGATAACCACTGTTAATATATTGTCATAGTTTCCTGTATTTTCATCTATTTGGTTTTATATTTAATAATATTATTTAAAACATATTTGAAAATTATATATAACAAACATATATTTATAAC
>SJYT01067357.1:16443-26997 GCA_006410635.1 Cephalophus harveyi | reverse complement strand
TAAAGTTTTGTCTTCCTTTTTTCATTATATGAGTTAAAATATTCAAAAGCACAATTTTTATTAGGTATGTAATATCCTGTTATTTAGGTATATTTAACCATTTCCTTATTGTTAAACTTTGGGATGCATTCACTCTGAAAGCTTTTTGGTTTTTTCCCACTGTTATAAATCATGCTTCATTAAGCATGTCTTTGACAACATCTAAGATTCATATTGATTCTTTTGAAACTTGAGAACAGAAAATAATTATAAAATATATCTCTGTTTTACTAGATTCTTATGAATAGATTGCTTTTTAGCTGATGTATTACAGCATAAGATAAACATCTTAGATTCTAGAATCTAGATAAGGTGAACATCTTAGAATCAAGAGCCTACACTCTGTCTCTATGGGTAAATTTGCTGTGTTCTTGTGCTCATGATTCCTAAGGCCTGATGTGGAACAGTGTTGGGAATGTAGCCCAATTTGTATCTTTGATACAGGTATATCCCTTCTTTCTGTATATATGCTAATAACATAAATATGATCATAAGCATACAAATCTATAGACTTGTAAATTTAGGGGAAAAAAATCTTAAAGCCCAAGAATGACCTGAAGAAAAAAACACTAAGCATAGAAATTGGTAACCATATTGATTTTTCAGAGAGGAATATGTGAACAGTGAAACTGAATGCCATCAGAACTAAGGTATATAAATAGTTCATCAAAACGGAAGAAAAAAGACAGATTTTAAGAACTAGTGTAAGCTAACTTGGGGTGAGAGTTTTATATATGGAGATAGGGTAAGCGATTCAACAGTGGCAGGGACTGTCACTGGAGAAGATCCTTCAGAGAGTACTAACAGTATTTGTTTATTGAACTCCATGATGTGCTTTCACGACTAGCACTGTACCAGTGTTATTCTTCATGAGTTTGTATTTTAATTTTTAGTATTTAGAGCACTGCAAGATAGATTCTATGATTCATCCATACTTTAGGGGCAGCACAATTGCAGCTTTCCTCACTAGTAATCAGGAGAAATGCAAAGTAAATCACAAAACTGTCTGAATGGGGCATATGTTGGCAAGGAAATGATAAGCTCTCCTCCCCAGGGCTAGTGGGATGAAAAGTAATTCAAACAAAATAATAAGATTGAAACCTCCAAGTGTTTGTTATATTTGTATCCCTTCCGACACATTTGAAATACTACTTTCTTTCTTTTTAAAAGTAGCTGTATTACTTTGATAGGCTGCTGTAACAAAGTACTGTAGATAGGGTGACTTAAGCAACTTGAAATTAAGTTGCTTACAATTCTGGAGAATAGAATTTTGAGATCAAGGTGTCAGCAGGCTTGGCTTCTCTGAGGCCTTTCTCTGGCTTGTGAATAGCCTTCTCCCTGTGTCTTCATCTGGTCTTCCCCTGTGTGTTTCTGTATCCTAATCACAATTTTTTAATGAAGATACTTAACTTGGCGTATTGCTTTAAGTGAAAAGTGAAGTCGCTCAGTCGTGTCCGACTCTTTGCGAGCCCGTGGACTGTAGCCTACCAGGCTCCTCCGTCCATGGGATTCTCCAGGCAGGAATACTGGAGTGGGTTGCCATTTCCTTCTCCAGGGGATCTTCCCTGATCCAGGGAACGAACCCGGATCTCCAGCATTGCTGGCAGATGCTTTAACCTCTCAGCTTTAAGGCCCACCCTAATGGCCTCATTTTAATTTAATTACCCATTTAAAGGCCCTTTCTCCTAATACAGACACTTTCTGAGGTACTAGGGGATTAGGACTTTAAGGTAGGAATTTTGAAGGGAGGGACATAATTCACCTCAGAACAGCAGCAAAGGTAAATGCCTCGTAACTGGTATGATGGATAAATGAGATTCAGACTCAGATGTGGCTCAGTCCAAATGTTATTTTCAGAGTGGTACTCTGCTAATTTTGGAACACTAGAGATGTACCTCAAAACTAGTTAGGTCTGTTTTTCCAAAGGCCAAGAGAAAAAAAAAAATGCCGACTTAAAACCAGGGAAATACAGAAACTGAAAACACTCCCCTCTAATCACACTGTTCACTTGCTAAGTTGAATATAGGTGGCATTTGAATATAGGAAGGTATAGGACATGTCAAGTAGGAAATAAACGGAGGAAAAACGTGACAGAGAAGGAAAAAAGCTTAGGGATTCTTGTAAGAGTGTGCTAGAAGAATAATACTGGATCTTCTATTACATAGGCATAGCAGAANCACTGTTCACTTGCTAAGTTGAATATAGGTGGCATTTGAATATAGGAAGGTATAGGACATGTCAAGTAGGAAATAAACGGAGGAAAAACGTGACAGAGAAGGAAAAAAGCTTAGGGATTCTTGTAAGAGTGTGCTAGAAGAATAATACTGGATCTTCTATTACATAGGCATAGCAGAAGGAAGTATCTAAAAATATGTAGTTTGTCATTATATGAATTCAATTAACGTGAAATAGTAGTTTTAATATTAAAACTGAATACTTATAAATATCATAAAAGTTCCAGATAAATATAAGCTTCAGATATAGATTAGAACTCCAGAATAGGGCTTTATGTGTAGTTGCTCACTCATCTGACAAAGTTATACAGCTCTTCACACTCTGTGATGGGTTCTGAATCTAAGACCCATGAAGCAAGTCTATTTCTTTTAGTGACTCAGATGTCAGTAATATAACTCAAACATGTGAATTTGCCACTATATTTGTTTGCCCATGTAAAATTAAATTTAAAATGAATAATTATTTTCCTATGTTAAATTATCTTATTTTTTTTTTGGTTGTACCTTATAGCTATATTTGGAGCTGTACATTATAACGCATATCCTGTCTGAGATAATATTTTTTTCCCCTTAATTGCATATAAGTTATACCCTGCATCTTCTCTTTTTTTAACAGATAAAAATAAGTGACTGAAGAAGCCTATCTGAGAGTCATCATGTTAAGGAGAAGATTTGATTGCCGAAGTATTTCAGGCATGCTAACTACCACTCCTCAAACTCCAATTAAAGTGGAAAACTTTAATAATTTTTATACTCTTACATCTAAAGAACTGGGAAGGTAAGGAAACATTTGATGTGTGTGTGTTTAAAATCACAGGATTTCTTTGTCTATACTTTTATAAAACTCACTTGATTATTATTTAGCAATGATTAGAAAGAAAAGTCCTCATCTCTGCTGATATATACAGGGATCTAGCCTTAAGTGACCTGGAAATCAAATCCATGGAGGGTTACTGAGCGTGTATGATATATCGCACCTCGCTTCATAGCCCATGGTGGAAAGTCAGTGCTTTTGCTTGAGTCTGTCCAAGGGAAGAGGCAGCTTAGCATAGTGGACTGTCACATCCAAATCTGGGGTTAGCTATTTGCTATTTGATCTCAAATTACTGTTCCTCTCAGTTCTATAGTTTCCTCATCTGAGAAGTGGGGATTATGATAATTGTATATATTTTATATGGTTGTTGTGAGTCTTAAACAAGTTAATATTTATAAAATAGTAGAATACTATAAAGTTTTTGTTGAATGGCTTTTCTAATTGTTAGGATATTGTGCCAGCCTAAAAAAATGTGAAGATTCTCCTCCTTCTCTTTTCTAAACAAAATGAATTAATTCATATTTGATAGTATAATTCCATATGACAAACAATGCATGTTCTGTAAGTAAAACTTGTATTTACTGTGATACTGATCCGTTTTTGTTTAACGAAGGTGTAAATTCCTTCAGGCCGAGAAGTGACCTGAGATTATGAGACCTAAATTTAACACTACCATTTGAATATATATGAAAATTACAAAAGATATACCGAATAATTTGTTATGTATTCAGCATTTTGAGCTTTAAATTTAAACACTTAACAAAGGGAGGATGGTGATCATTTTCTGTCTTTAGTTTGACTTTTATGTTAAAATAGTAAAAGCCCATGTTTGTGTTGATGGATGCACAGTAAAATAGTATGAATGATTTTTTGTCTTTGATAATGTCAATGTGAAAACAAAAATTGACTGAAACACAGCAAGTAATTCTGTTCTTGGTGGTCTTTTATGTCAAAGATGAAGGCAAGTCCTGGCTTTTTCACTTGTCAGATATTGGGAGCAGTCTTTCTTTTACAAAGTAAGGGTGAAATATGAAAGCATATTTATTTCATAATTCCAGGCATATTTATTTATTTAATTTTGTGTGTAAAATATTTGGGCCTTTTAATGGTTTATGAAAAGATATAGTTTTTAAAACCTTTTAGGGTATTTTTAAGAAATAGTTTAGTTCTAAGTCTGTAATCATTTCTCTTTGCATTATACAGGAAAGAGTAAGTGTTCTTTAGTTGACTGTATCTCATTACTCATTAAATAGTCGTAGAGTCTTTGCTTTGGAAGAACTTCAATGGTCAGTGGCCTTCTAATATAATTTTTTATGCAGTACAGCAATTTTTCCTGTAATTTTCCTGACAAGTTTTTTTTATCCAACCTCAATTTGAATGTCTCAGGAATAGGGAACTCACTTCCTCAGAATATGTCTGTTCCATCTTGTGGGCACTTAGACACAGAATTCTGTTTTCTGCTAATCTCTACCTAATATACATGGTTCTGCTTTTGTAGCTGCATATAATATCCATGTAAAAATCCTTTAGAAATATGAATGTAGCTAAATGTTACCAGTTTCCTTAGATGCTCATCTTATGACCTGATTTCCAGACAGTGTTCCTTGATCCATGTATCCTCTTCTGGATCACTTTGTAGCTTTTTATCCTCCATCTTAAAATGAAACAGTCTAGAATGGATGCAATATTGTTAATATCTTACCATCTGGAATACAGCAAAACATTATTGAGATAGCCTGTGTGGGAGCTAGAAAGACTGATTTTTTTTTTCTTTGATGGTTTTGGAGAACATAAACTTTGGGAACAATATTGATAATTTGAAATTGTTTTGTAAATGGGGTGCCATCATAAATCACAATCATAAACTTGACTCAGTTTATAACATTTTAGAGCAAAAACTCATGAGAAACTCTGATGAAAATAAATTCAGATTCCTAATATTTCATCTTTCAATAACTTCGTGAAAGAGACCTTTTTTCTTTTAGTTGATACGGCCTAATGAGTCACCTGGTAAACATTGATATGTCTCATTAATAAACCTTGATAAATTGAAGTCATGACCTTTCATCTGCCTTGAACTTGCTTTAAATTCTTTCAATATTTTACCAATTTTGATATTATCCCACACTTTTGCAAAGTGAAAATTAGGATCCTAATCTTGTTTCTTCTGAGGATTATACATTTTGAAACATACAAACAATAATTCTAGCATGTGATGATTACAAAATTATCTTTATAAATCAGTTTTTAAATTAGTTAAAGAATTAGTTTTAGAATTAGTTTTAGAATTTTTCTTTAAACAAATTAGAATAAGATATGTAAAAGTTAGCAGTTAATTTTTGACTGTTTTCAAAAAACTTTGCTTTGTTCCTTTTTTTTAACATGTTGGGTAAGTTTTTTCCACCCCTCCCCCAACTGAATCAAGGTTTCGTAGGACTTCTTGTGGTTAGAAGGGTGAGGCAGATGCAGAAATAAACGTCAGCTTCTTTTGTGGCTTACCCTCCCCCCTCCTTTCACATTTTATTGTCTGTTCTAGAATGTAGAAGAGTAACTACTAGACCTTTTAGCTGCTGGGAAATCTAGTTAGCCTTGCCCTTTTAGGTTATACATTAAGTACTATTGTTAAGGTTTTAAATTTTCCTAAATGTTTCTGTTAAATTTCATATAGGGACATTATGTGTTAAGTATTATTTTATGTGTGTGCTTAGGCTCTCAGTCGTGTCCGACTCTGTGCAACACCATGGACTGTGTAGCCCACCAGGCTTCCCTGTCCATGGAATTCTCCAGGCAAGAATACTGAGGCGGGTTTCCATTTCCTTCTCCAGGGGATCTTCCTGACCCAGGGATGGAACCCACGTCTTATATCTCCTGCTTTGGCAGGCAGATATTTTACCACTAGTGCCACCTGGGAAGCCCTAACTATTATTTTGGATACTTCTAAATGACAATTACCATTTTAGAATGGAAAACAAATACTTGGTTTTTTCCCCTAAGTCATCTGATAATTATGGTAAACATATTTAAAGATCCTCTGGAGAAGAGAATGGCTACCCACTCTAGTATTCTTGCCTGGAGAATTCCATGGACAAAGAAGCCTGGTGGGTTACAGTCCATGGGATCACAAAGTGTCAGACACGACTGAGTGCTTGGCACACATAAATGAGTATGTGTGTAAAATTTTGAGTCTCAAAGAAGGTTCAAAAATGTGAGTGCTTTAAGTACAGTATATATAATAGCACAATGTATGGTACTGTACTAGGTCCATCAGTCTTGCATTCATTCAACAGATATTTCAGTTTCTATTATGTGTTAGTGAAGTATAGATTTTATGATTAATAATTAGGACAGATAGGGTTTCTGCCCTCATAGGGCTTTTATTTAGCGATGAACATTGGCAAATAAGTAATTACCAATATTGTTTGGTCATCTTTGCTCTGCATTAACAAGTACTATTCTTGTAAGCCTCATGAGAATACCTGAAACAGTTAAAGTGTTATTTAATTTTGCTCTTTGTTTCTGAGAGAATTCTGGCTTGTAGATATAACATTACAGCAGAATTGTTACAGTTGGTACTGTAAACTATTTCAGATGGACAGAGTTCTTGGCTGACTAGCCTTTGTTTCCTAAGTTTTACAAGGTGAATTTCTTCATAAAACTTAAAATTTCCTTTTTGTTTTAGACAAATTTTCACTTCTGAATCTAAATAAGAATTGGCAGAAGTGAATCTACTACTTTAAAAAAAAAACAATCTATCTTAAAGGAAGGAATTATTTTGTAGTGGTCAGAATAGAAAGCTAAGATTTCACATCCTGCAATTTAAGTCATGGCAGTCCATTTCCATATATGACCTTTCATGAGTCATTTAATCTTAGTCTGACTCAATTTATCCAGTATAAAATCTATAAACATGGACACTTTGAATATAAAACAAAGGGACTGATTGAGTTTTTTTGTGAGCTCATTGAAATGCTTTGATTTGTATTCCTTTTGCATATGGTGAGAAAACACAAATTAAACATTCTCAAATCTTAAATGAAAAGTTCTATCAAAAATAAGTTTATGCATGCAAATTTTCTGAGTTGATATTTATTTTGATATATGTAAAAGAATCAAATTATAGCTTGACCACTTTCTTAAATTTTTTTTTTTATTGCATTAGTAGCTATACCTTTTCGTCTTAATTTCCAGTCAGTGCTTTTCATTGGCACCAATTTTGAGGAAACTGAGTATATAAAGAGTAGGGATCTTTGCCATCCTGCCCTTGACTATAGTAAGTAAAAATGCATAAGCAATTTATTCTGTCCCTGACTTCTACCCCAAATCAAAAGTATATTAAAAATAGGTTTTTATTTATACCTGATTTGTTGGTATTCATTGAGTCATTTGAGCCTTAGGATAGAAGTTCTTAATTTTAGAACCCATGAACCAGGCTTAGGAACTTTATGGATAGTCTTTGAAACCTAAAAACCCTCTGGAATTATATGTAAAACTTTCTTTTTAAAGGCATGTGTACATTTTCTGGGTAGGCAGTCAATAATTTTTATTAGTTTCTTAAAACAATCGGACTCAAAATAGCAAGATTTTGGGAAACAAGATTTGGGAAACAAGATCTGGGAAAACTGTAGGCTTAGAATACACAGGCTTCCCTTGTGGCTCAGCTGGTAAAGAATCTGCCTGCAATGTGGGAGACCTGAGTTCAATCCCTGGGTTGGGAAGATCCTCTGGAGAAGGGAAGGCTACCCACTCCAGCATTCTGGCCTAGAGTTCCATGGCCCGTGTATAGTCCATGGGGTCTCAAAGAGTCAGACACTACTGAGCAACTTTCACAATCTTTACTTTAGAATACATAGGTTTGCCAGAGTCTTTCAAAAATTGGCTGAAATGTTGAACACTGTTATTGGATAGAGCTGCTGCTAAGTCACTTCAGTCATGTCCGGCTCTGTGAGACCCCATAGACAGCAGCCCACCAGGCTCCGCCATCCCTGGGATTCTCCAGGCAAGAACACTGGAGTGGGTTGCCATTTCCTTCTCCAATGCAGGAAAGTGAAAAGTGAAAGTGAAGTCGCTCAGTCGTGTTGGACTCTTAGCGACCCCATGGACTGCAGCCCACCAGGCTCCTCTGTCCATGAGATTTTCCAGGCAAGAGTACTGGAGTGGGTTGCTATTGCCTTCTCCAATTGGATAGAGCTAAAACATGTTTATTCCTAAAACAATAAACATGACTTTAATAATGTGTTAGTACATAGCTTTTGATAACCATGAATTTTCTTAGTTAATCATGAAGTGTCTTGGGATACTTTCTGTAAAACATGTACACTTTAATATCTGTTACAAGCTTTGTGGGCTGCTGAGCAGTACTAACAGATACTCTGGTAAGACAACTGACAAATTGTGATAGAAAGCTTCAAAGGTTGGCAAAAGTGATGTTGAAAGGCAAAATGTTTACACTAATAGAAGTAAATAAGATGAATACCCATTTTTGCATTTTATTTTTTTGGTTGAAGGAAAGCTAAAATTTTTAGCAGAGGGGAATAGACCAAGATACATATCTTCTCTAGAATCTGCCAGACAGAATAATATTTACTCTATAGGATTGTTATCATACTTAAACAAAATAACTCATATCAAGAGTGTGGCATGGAGTTGGTGGGAAAATGAGATCTCTCCCTACAATGGTAATGTATCATGCTAGTGATATGATGGTGAAGAATAAATATAGTTATGTCTTATATTACATTTGCCATTTGTATTTTTGTGTGATGATATTATAAATTTTGTAAAAGTACATGTAGTATTTGATTAGATTAAGAGAGCAAAGGTAATTTCCTAATGGCATGGATGTTTGAAGGATTGATAAAGTTATAACAGTAGCTGTGTTATACTAACTTTTGTTCTTACTTTTCCCCCAGAGGAAAATTTGCTGTGGTTAGACAATGTATATCAAAATCTACTGGACAAGAATATGCTGCGAAGTTTCTAAAAAAGAGAAGACGAGGACAGGACTGTCGAGCAGAGATTCTACATGAAATTGCAGTACTTGAATTGGCAAAATCTTGTCCCCACGTGATTAATCTTCATGAAGTCTATGAAAATACAAGTGAAATCATTTTGATATTGGAATAGTAAGTATACTCTTTAAAAAATTGAAGTAAGTTTATAGTACCTATTTGAATTGGTGGGCAAGGTTGCTTGAAATGTCAAGAACAAAAATGATAAAAGTATAACAAGAACTTGTAAAGATTCCTGTTAATAAAATATTAGAAGAACATAGTATATATTCATATATTTTCAGAACGCTTATAATGTGTAGCCTCACACAGATACCCCAAAATGAATTAAACAGCATTCAGTAGAGAAATGACAATACAGTGTTTATAGAGTATAGTGAAATTGGGTATACTTTCATTGCCAGTGGCACAGAAAATAGAAGTTTTCTGCAAAACAGTCTGATAGACAGATAGGATTGAAATAATTTGTATATTCATTTATTTGAAAAGCACATCCAGTGAAGTTACCCAAGGAGAATAAAAAGGTAAACTTGCATGAATGAAAGGTAAACCATATAGTTTGATTTTAATCTTCTACATGTTAACTTTATTGTGTTATGGGAGTTTTTTAAATGATATTCTCGACTTCCTTACTAATTTCTAAACTGTGCTTTAGAAAGCTGTAAAAGACAAATGTAGATATAAATAGTATATAGTACATAGATTTATGCAACAGTGTAACTGTACTAAAGTACTACTATCACATCCACTCACAGGTGCACAACATATATACAAGCACATAAGCAAAAAACCATAAATACTCCAAATTTCTGAATTTCTTAGTTGAGTTCCTTCAAGGGGCAAACTTTTCAATAGCGAGGAAGGGTAGAAATATATCTGAGTTTACCTTTCAGGACAATAATGATATAAGTGGCTTCTCTGATTACAGAGAGATTTTTTCTTCTCTGTAGTCACTGCTCTGGGTGCCTTGTTATAAAAGGGTCTGTTAGACTGCTGCTCCTCACTGCTTTCCATTTATGCTTCCAGTTTCTGCCAACTTCTGCTGCTTGTGTTATCGCTGCTTCTCCTCCTTTTAACTCCTCTTCATTTTCTGCTTACCATAGCTTCATCTTTGGAAAGCTATGGTAAATTATGGTAAAAAAAACGTTCCCTCTTTTGTGGGAAAAATGGCAGTCCTACAAAAGGCACTGGTCAGCTGGTCAAACTAAGAGGTAGAGACAGTGTGATTGGCTGGCAGTCACAGTGTTTGTTTGATCTCGTTACAGAAATAAAGAAACCCTTAGGATACTTTTCCTGGTATAAAAATAACATCTATTTATTGTGTTAGATTTAGAACCTATAGAAAATAGAAATCATTTGTAAACAGTGGTTATTTTATGACATATTCATCTATTTTGAAATTATTTTATTTTCCTATGTATGTATACTTTCAGAAACAAAATCATGATCTATTAAGGAT
>SJYT01067357.1:0-16150 GCA_006410635.1 Cephalophus harveyi | reverse complement strand
ATCGTTTTTTTCCACTTAAGAATATGTTGTGTGCATTTATATATATATATATATAAAAGAAATATAGTGTTTCTAAAAATGAATTTTAATTTAGTAAAGACTTTTAAAGTTGACTTCATAATCAGAGTTTGACAAGCAGCCCCCAAATTCAGAAAGGCTGGATGTTGGCTAGATTTGGAATTAATATTTGTTGACTCATTATAATAATAGCTAATATTTATTGAATATTTACTATGTGTCAAACACTGTATTAAATACTACAGGTGATCTGCTTTGATCCTTATAACATCTGTTGTACTCAGTACTTTATGTGACTTAACTGATTTAATTCTTACAGCAAGCCAGTGAAATTAGAGCTGTTATTTTTTGTCATGTATCACTATGTAACAGTAGAAGAAACAGAAGCCTGTTTTGTCCCAGCTCAGGTAACTAGTTAGGCAGAGTCTGAATGGAAGTCAGGCTGCCTTGTTTTAGAAGGTACTTCCACAGGCGGCCTGTCGTTTTATGTCTAGGCACTGGGAAGTGCTTTACATTTGTTTTCTCAAGTAGTTTTCTTATATTTTATTTTGAATTTTATAATTGATAAGGATTCTGTCTATTGAATTAACTTTAGAGAGTGTATTGTCATTGTTGGTATATAAATAATTATGAAGTGTTCAAGAAGGGATTTTTCACCTAAGCATTTTATGCTGCCGTATACTGCTGTATACTGAAGAATTTAGATCTCTCTGGTATTTCCCATAGTTTCAGGTATTTTCCATATTTTAATAGTGGCTAGGAATCCATATTCCATATAATTTTCTTTTAATTTTTAATTATTTGGTCTGATTTTTTATCAGATGTGTCTTATAAAGGGCCTAGCAAAGAACTTATTCTAAGAGAATCTGAAGTATCTCTTCATTTTATTATCTGCTTACGATTGCATTATTAACCTTATCTGTAGTGTCCTTGCAGGAATATATTTTGACCACTTGTTTTGAGAAGATTCATTTCATTAAAGCTGAATAACATAACCAGAAAGGGAAGAAGTGAGGTATCCTAAGTAGCTTGGCCTGTGGAGTCCCTCTTCACTAAGGAGACCTTGAGCAGGGTTATGACAAATAAACAATTGATGTGTAAACTAAGGGGCCACATGTGTAGTCTGAATATTAGCTATTCATAAAGATCAGTTTCTTTTTCAGATGAATGAATTTCTAACGTTGTCTTCCGGTACCTAACTTTGGAGGTCACTACTACAGTGTTTTATAGCAAAGTAAATTTTTCATACTCAGATTGTCTTTACTATGAAATCTTGAAGTCAAATCTTGAAGTTAGTTTCTCATGAACTTTCTGGGAGTTTGGGGGCCTGGAAGTCATTGAGATATGAAGTAAACATTATTGAAGCATTACCACATGTGCCTTAGCAGCTGTCCCACAGATTTCTCTGAAATACTGTAAAGTGTGAAGCAACAAAGCCCTGCAGCTTCTAATTGGCATGCTCTGTACAGATGCCCTGATAGCCTGGTTACCTCTGCAAGTGTGAAGGGTCAGTCCTATGATTTTCAATGAGACTCAGATTTGTGACCACTGATTCTTTTTCCTTCTTGTGACTCCAGATATATATGACATACTTCTTCCTCTTGACAGTCACCAAGACTAATGAATTGTACTTTCAGCTGCTCTGAAGAATGACTGTCTATTCCATTATTCATTCATTCAATAGACACTTACTGTGTACCTTCTATGTGTCAGACACTCTTCTTGTTGCTGTGGATACAGGAGTGAACCAAAGGGGGGAAAATAGTGTTCTGTGAAATAAATGAGTTTCTGATTTATCATATAGAGTGGGCTTTACTTGAGATATTCCCAAACATACCTTATAAGTTTTTATTAATAACCATCTAGATTTTTTTTGCATGATTTCTGGCAGTTTTTATTTCATTCATTTAGATTTAGTCCTTAGAAAAAAAGGACTAAATCAGTTCAGTTATATCTCTGTTTTACAGATGAAGAAGCTCAAATAAGTGATTGACCCTAAATTATATTCCTGGCAAATAGCAGATTTATGATTTAAATTTCAATCATTTGATTCCAAATCTAGGAATTTTTCATTATGCATTTGCTGGCATTCTTTAGATACTCAGTTCTTATAAACAAAGGAAAAAAATTGGGGTTCTGGCCCCAACTATTCTTTGTAAAGCTGCAACGCAGGATATTGGTTAAGAATGTAGATTCTCATCCATATTATACAGATTCAGATTCTGCCCTCTCACTTAATTTCACCTCTTTGTACTTATTTCTTTATCTGTAAAATGGGAATGATACCCATGATTCACATGATTGCCTTGAGAATCAAAATATCTATCTATATACAGATGACAGGTATGTTTACATATAATGAATAAATGAGTAAAATAGAGCAGAGCTGAGCTCATAGGTAAATACTAGCACCCAGACTTTAAACTATTCTTGTCATTTATTTTATTTCTTAAAAATCCCTCCCAGCACCATCCACCGCCCCCTATTAAATGTGTGTATATATAGAGATGAAAGTTTAGGTGGCCATATCTTTTACTTAAAGGTATATAGTATTTAAAAGTTGTCATTTTTAGATCAATGATTTTTCAAGTTTCTATTCTTTGAATTCTATTTCAGTGCTGCAGGTGGAGAAATTTTCAATTTGTGTTTACCTGAGTTGGCTGAAATGGTTTCTGAAAATGACATTATCAGACTCATTAAACAAATACTTGAAGGAGTTCATTACCTACATCAGAATAACATTGTACACCTTGATTTAAAGGTAATGTAATGTAATTTTAAATAGCACTACATCTCTGTTCCTTCTCTGCTCTTGCTTTGCACAACTAACTGCAAACTGGTATTGAGAAGAAACAATAGGTCATGCTTGTCTAGACTGTGCATGTACTAGGTGGACTTACTTCTGTATTGATTGATAGAAGACTGCATTTGTGAGCAGCTCAGATTAATCACTGGGCTTTTAAAAGCTATCGTTATATATGTTCTAATGCTACCGTCATGTCACTCCATCCTGTTCTTATTGCCACATCTTGGACTTTTTGTCTTATAAAACCATCTATCTCTGAAATACTTAATTTTTAGCTACCTCTTGAAGATAACCTGCTAGTCCGTACTCCTTTGCTCCCGTTATACTCATTCATCTTTCTCTTGAGGCTTTAAGTCTTTTGGCTTTTCCTTTCTCCACACCCCACCCTAGACCATTCAGGCCCCTTCCCAAACCCTGAGGTAACCCTTCAGTCTCTCGTTTTACTATCCTTTCTCCTTTTCCTTCCTCTGTAGCCATACAAGAACCTTGAAATCTGAATCAGGTTGTCTCTCATTGTTTGAACACTGGACTCTTCCCTTCCTGGATGATCTCCTTGTCATATACCCTCCCATGCCTCTTTCTATCTCAGGTACAATCCTGGGAATAGTCAGACACAGAACCATACCACTGTACTGAACCATTAGCTCTTTCTGGGTGTAAATGCATTTTTATTTGTTCGTGCCTTCTTTCGTGCTATTCCCTAGACCACGTTTCTCACTGGCATGCTTCTGTTTAGCCTTCAGGATTCATCTTAAGCATCATCTCTACTGCAAAGCCTTCTTGGACTTTCTTATGGGCAGAATTAAGCAGTCTTTACTACTGAGTATTCTGAATATCATAATCAGTTAATCAATCAATGTATCCATCTTTTTTTATTAAAACCAAGAATACTCTTGGAGTGTATTTTTTTCTTTATTTATCACTGACTATATAGCTCCTCCTAAGTAGTAATTCAGTAAATGTTTAGTGGATGACTCAATAAATGTTTAATAGCTAAACAAATTCTACTTAAGTTACCTCTGATTTGAGTTTAGTATTCTTTTCTTGTTTTATATTATTTATCATTGCTTGTTGTGCTTTATTAGCCACAGAATATATTATTGAGCAGCATATATCCTCTTGGGGACATAAAAATTGTAGATTTTGGAATGTCACGAAAAATAGGAAATGCATGTGAACTTCGGGAAATCATGGGAACACCAGAATACTTGGGTAAGAATTTCCTTTATTTTATATACCACTTTGAAATTTATTAATAAATGATACCTATATAGAACTATTTTAGGGCATGTAACTCCAAGATATATTTGGTTCAAGGATTTTAGTGCATTGAAATTCGGTTTTGACACATTTAATGAATTGTAGTGAATTGAGATAATCACAGTTTACAGGATATTGGACATATAAGTTAAAAGTTTAATGTTTGTGTGTAAAAGCTTTGTACATAAAGAAAAATAGGTAAAAAGGAAGTTAGGAAGCAGAAGAAAATGAAAAAGAGGAAAACTGAATCAGTGTTACTGCATTTGAAGCCTTTTTGTTTAATAGATGTCACTTTTACTTCTGTCCTAGTGAGGTTTTTGCTGAGAGTTGTAAAAGGAGGATTTTGATAAAGAAGGGTGTTAAGTAGAATCTGTTATTAGATAATCTAGGAATATTGTACTAAATCAATGAATTAGATCATGGAGATGAAAGATGTTTTTAAGTCCTGTAAAACAGCACATAAATGGTAAAGTATTTTAATTTGCAGTTCAGTTCAGTTCAGTCGCTCAGTCGTGTCCGACTCTTTGCGACCCCATGAATCACAGCACGCCAGGCCTCCCTGTCCATCACCATCTCCCGGAGTTCACTCAAACTCACGTCCATTGAGTCCATGATGCCATCCAGCCATCTCATCCTCAGTCGTCCCCTTCTCCTCCTGCCTCCAATCCCTCCCAGCATCAGAGTCTTTTCCAATGAGTCAACTCTTCACGTGAGGTGGCCAAAGTACTGGAGTTTCAGCTTTAGCATCATTCCTTCCAAAGAAATTCCAGGGTTGATCTCCTTCAGAATGGACTGGTTAATTTGCAGTAACAATCTTTTTATTTTTTTTCTTGTTGCTCATATTGATATCCCTATGCAGGCATTGAAAAGATACGAGTAAACAGAACAGGTGCTACTCAGCAAGGGAGCTGACTTTCCCAAAATGAGAAACAAAGCAAATTACTAACTTCTGAATGCTGATAGAGGCTACAGTGTCCTAGAATAATGATTGTAATTATAGATAATATAGCTCACAGAAGTATGTGAAACGAGGCAGGTGGTGCATGCAGGCTGACAATATATGTGACTCACAGGCTTTATTAACCAGACTGTTATGCTTGGAGAAGTTATGAAATCATACTGGGAAACTAAAAAGCTATTCAAGTATAGATACTAGTTTGGACTCTACTAATTTGAAATTTATAGTAATGTTCAGAAAGTATAGAGAATTTATGTTGTACCATTAAATATTTTTGGTGGGGGTTGGGCAAAGGAGGAGACAGTGGAAAATTAATTGCTTAGGAAACTAGGTTTTACATAGTTTAAAAGGGATATTTAATCTATTTGAAAATCTAAAACACTTCCAGGAAGCTGGTTTGTTCATAGTGTCATTTTTGAATGCATATGAGTCCATTTACCCTGAGAAGAAAAACTGAAATCATTCTAATAAAATAACTCAAACTAATTCCTAGTTCAGTTCAGTTCAGTTCAGTCGCTCAGTCGTGTCCGACTCTTTGCGACCCCATGAATTGCAGCACGCCAGGCCTCCTGTTCATTAAAAACTAAAATTGTAAAAAGAATTTACCTTCTAACATTTTACTTCTTCATAGTTGCTTTTTTTGAGGTTAATCTTAATCGTTTTTTAAAAAAATACTGCGTAACTACTGGTTACTCCCAGAATATAATTGGTGCTTTTGAGCCATCTGGTTATATAATTTTCTCAACATTAGGTATATCTAAATGTCCAATCACAGGATAATAAATACTGTGCTAAATTTCTACTGATATATTGGTAATTCTTTAAAATTAAATCCAGTTTACTGCAAAGCAATTTTCATGTTTTTAGATTTGTCAGTATTGAGTTTGAATTTTATTTTCTCTTTCAGCTCCAGAAATCCTGAACTACGATCCCATTACCACAGCAACAGATATGTGGTAAGATTTTGTTAGTTACTTATATTCCTTTATTAAGAGCTGGTTAGTACATATGCTATGGTTCTTTGGTTCAAAATGTAAATAGTAAGGCTGTCTTTAAAAGATTTTATTTGAGTATCATTATTATGCCACAGGAAAACATTTACCTGTTCATTCTTTTTAATAACATTTGGCTCTGAGCCAAAGTACAGGAATAAATAGGAAAATCCCTTTCCTGGAGGAAGATTCCTTCTGGCAAAAGAACAAAATAGTCACAGTACTATGCTATATGTTCTATAATAAAGCTAGAATACTATTTAATTCCCATGAAGGAAGCAACAGACAAGCACCAGATGGGAGACATAGGATCTAGATCTAGAACTGGGAAGATATTTACTCAATAGAAAAATGAGATTAGATCCATTTAAAAGTTTAGTTTTATAAGAGTATATTTCTTGGGTATTGTGAGTTTATATGGTTGACACAGAGAGAATATTATAGGGTAGAGATGGCATTGAAACCAGAACTTTACTTGAGACCACAGTGGCAGACTGACTCCATCAGACCAAGAGGAAGAGTTTAGTTTGCCATGTAGGGGAATGAAATGGATTTGCTAAGAAAAAAGGATCCTGTGGCTAAATAAGTAGGTGAAATAGGTGCTATTATGTATTGTCTTTTTCTGGTTCCTGAACACAGGAGTTGTCATTAACATATTTATGGTTCTAAAAGTTTTGCAATTAAAAAGAAATCTGTCTGCCCAATACTGTGCTTTACCAAACCTGCAGCCTCTGTTTGTACGGAATCCTATTTATGTCTCACAGATCATTACTGTGTCATTGAACACCATTTGGGAAATGCCACTCAGAACAGCTTTGTGTACTTGATAAACAGGTATCTGTGTGAAGGGCAGACTGTAGATATAATGATACATATTTAATACATTATTTTTATATAACATACATGTGTATTCATTCCTTCAGTCTTTTTCTGTGAGGCAAACTTTGAGACATTATTATTTCAGCTTTAATAGTATACTGTGGGAACTTTGAAAAGCAGTTTAAAATCTGTAGTTAACTGCACAAGATTTGAGGATAGAAATATGTCCAGAATCAATTTTACTTTATATACATGTTTTAAGATTAACACACATTTTAAGTTCCCATCTTCTCAGTTATTTGTTTTTTCAGGAATGTTGGTGTAATAGCATATATGTTATTAACTCACACATCCCCATTTGTGGGAGAAGATAATCAGGAAACATACCTCAATATTTCTCAAGTTAATGTAGATTATTCGGAAGAAACTTTTTCATCAGTTTCACAGCTGGCCACAGACTTCATCCAGAGCCTTTTAGTAAAAAATCCAGAGTAAGTAATATTAATTTACTTAAATACTATTACAAAATAAATTACATATGACTATTAAGAAAGATACATTATAAAACAGTATAAAATTATTAGATGTATGCTCTCTCAAGTTTCAGGTAAAATGGGAAGAGAGGTGGTATGAGAGATCATTAAATGACAAATCCATAACTTCAAACATAGGAAATATAAAATATAAAACAGAAAATCTTGAAATGAAGAGAAGATTTGGGTTGTCTCTCTGTCAACCTGCTACTATCCTCTGAAATTCCTTAAAATGATTAGTAGTAGAACTCATGGCTCAGCTGTAGAGAATCCACTGCAATGCATGAGACACAGGAGACGTGGGTTCAGTCCCTGGGTCACGAAGATCCCATGGAGGAAGAAATGGCAACCCACTCCAGCATTCTGGAAAATTCCATGGACAGAGGAGCCTGGTGGGCTATAGTCTATGGGGTCACAAAGAGTCAGGCACAACTGAGCAACTGAACACACACACCAAAGATTTATAATATACATGGCTGGTTATGATGAGACTTTGCTATGAATTATTTATAGTGAAATAACCATAGTTGTATAACAAGTTCAAATGCTGATTGTCAAATTTTTAAGGGCCAGATACTCTTTTCCTACTAAAGAAGGTACTTAAAAGTATGTCTTAAAACTCTTACCTCACTCATTGGCAACTTCAAAGCAGGAAAAGAAAAAGCTGACCTCCTTTTCTTTACCTGGATAAGTCCTGAATGTGTGTACTCAGTTGCTCAGTCGTGTCTGACTCTTTGCAACCCTATGGACTGTAGCCCACCAGGCTCCTCTGTCTATGGAATTTTCCAGGCAGGAATACTGGAGTGAATTGCCATATCCTCCTCCAGGGGATCTTCCCAACCCAGGGATGGAACCCACGTCTCCTGCGAAGACGTGGAACCCATTGCTGGTGAATTCTTTACTGCTGAGCCACCTAGGAAGCCTCTGGATCAGCCCTATTTACCTTAAAATGCCTTGGCTGCATGTAACTCAGAAGCTGTGATATACTGTCTTGGGCTGGGATCCTGGTTTTGTTACTTGTCAAGTCTTCTGTCTCTGACAGTTACTTAATCTCCTGGAGGATTCACTTTCCTTATTTGCTTAAGAAGAAAACCTACACTTAATGCAAGTCTTAACAAACACTGACTAGCTCTATTTTGGGCTTCCCAGGTAGTGCTCTTGGTAAAGAACCTGCCTGCCAGTGCAGGAGACATAAGAGTCGCGGTTTGATCCCTAGGTCAGGGAAGTTCCCCTGGAGGAAACATAAGAGTCGTGGTTCGATCCCTGGGTCAGGAAGATCCCCTGGAGGAGGACATGGCAACCCACTCCAGTATTCTTGTCTGGAAAATCCTGTGGTAGAGGAGCCTGGCAGGCTACCATTCATAGATGATTATTTAATAGAAATAGTGATTATGTGTTTATGGTTTTAAATTGTTTAGTTTTCTTAAATATTTTCACTTAGATTATAAATTTCTGTAATGAGCACCTTAATTTTTTATAATCATAAAAATGGAACATAAAAACAAAGACTAAGGAAACCTACATTCTGATGGTAATGGTGGTTATGTTAAGGTTGAGGTTTTCTTTCTTTCTGAAATATTGTGCTATTTGACCATGGTGCTTTCACAAGAGAAAACAAAATTTAAAAAGTAAAAATACTAGATAAACATCTTTGAAGAGTAGTCTCTGTTTTCAAGATTTAACTGTTACTACTTTTTAAGAATAAAGTAATTAATAATAGAGATTATAATTTACTTACATGTATTTTCCTTCAAAGGGTTTATAAACCCAAGAGTCTTTATAATTTTACTGATTTTTATTTGCAAGGCTAAAATATGTTCCCAAGTGTTTTGACTAGATAGTCCTGTCTGTAAGCTTCATGATAAATTGAATTTTCAGTACATGTGAGACTTAAACAAACTGTAGGTGTTCCACTTTTCTTATTATTATTCCATCCTGTACTATGGGTGTGTATTATTTTCAGAACAAATTTTAAAAAGCCTATGATGTACTGAACTACAGACATTTCCAACCCGATTTTTAGATCTCAATCTTTTCTCGGTGCTTTCGTTCAAAGGAAAAGACCGACAGCCGAAATCTGCCTTTCTCATTCTTGGCTACAGCAGTGGGACTTTGGAAGCTTGTTTCACCCTGAAGAAACCTCCAGTTCCTCTCAGAGTCAGGATCATCCAGTAAGGTCCTCTGAGGACAGGACTCACAGGCCCTCTTGCAATGGCACCTGCAGTGACCGGGAAGACAAAGAGAACATCCCGGAGGACAGCAGCACGGTGTCCAAGAGATTCCGCTTTGACGACTCGCTGCCCAGCCCCCACGAGCTCGTGTCCGATTTGCTCTGTTAGCACTTTCCTCCTCACCCCATTTGAACTGAGTCTGGAATCTGAAATCCACTCCAGTGTGAGATTGTGGTTTGTAGCTTCATATATGGCATGTTTATATTGTAAATGCACTTTTGCATTGAAGAATTTAGGGAAATGTTTGATTGCTAAATTAGTAGTGACTAGCACAATTTCATTCCCTATACTGAGATATCAACTCTTCAAAAAATATTTAAATGTATAACAAAAATAAAATTGTACTTGTGAGTTTACATGTTAATGAAAGAGTTTGGGTTCAAATGAATTTATCAGAATGTCTTCCATATCAGGAAACAAGTGATTTGGGTTATATTATGGTTGATGTAAACTAAACAAAATGAAGACATTTGAATAATAGATTCTCCAAGGTAAGCCCTACACCATGCCTCTATTGACAGAATTTTGTTTAGGATAAGTTTCAAGTTTAAATAAAAATATAGCTATTCTATAGATGCTTGAGATATTTAACACTTGAAAATGTTTTTCAGTCATGGATATTTTGAAACTGCATTACATATGATCTGTTATATGAGACAGGTCCTTTAACCAGAGCAGAGGTGGGGTTAGAAACTGGATTAGGGAGATTCTACAGAAGGCAATGGCACCCCACTCCAGTACTCTTGCCTGGAAAATCCCATGGACAGAGGAGCCTGGAGGGCTGCAGTCCATGGGGTCGCTGAGGGTCGGTCACGACTGAGCGACTTCACTTTCACTTTAATGCATTGGAGAAGGAAATGGCAACCCACTCCAGTGTTCTTGCCTGGAGAGCCCCAGGGACGGGGGAACCTAGTGGGCTGGCATCTCTGGGGTCACACAGAGTTGGACATGACTGAAGCAACTTAGCAGCAGCAGCATACAAGTTAAAACAGAGAAAAGAACAGTATGGCATCATTTTTAACTCAAATGTCTTTTGCCACTCTCATCATACTTCAGATTTAACAAGGTCTGAAAGATGGAGAACAGAAGCTATACAAGTGTAGAAGGTTTTCATCCTCCAGATTCTCTAGAGTAGAAGATACTTAGATGAAGCTGAATGTGCTCTATTTTCAGTCAATGAAACATATTTATTAATTGAATGTAGAAGAAAGTACTGACAGATTTACACAACTTGCAGAATTTTAAGTATCTTCTGAGTCTTGGAGTACAAGCCAATCATTCAGAGTTGTAAAAGTATGCATAAAACATATCATAGCACAGTAGGACTGCTAGCACAATGCCAGTCAGCTGCAGCAAGGTGAATGTGATCATAAAACAGGATGACATCAAGCTCTTCTAGAGTTGTGAAGAACTCTTCCTAGTGTGATTAAATTTTTTTCTTGATAATTATAAAGTGATTCGTACTTTCTTCCTGCAAGATTGAAAGCAAGTGTTAATCAAAACGGTTGATATATGTCATTGAAGTGGGAATATAGAGATCCCCTCAGAGGTGAATAGATGTCAGTAATCATCTGAAGATTAATGTTATATTGTGATGAGTTTATAAAGTAAAATTTGCTTTTTGGTTAGGATCTTTGGATCAATGGGATTAAAAATAGAAGAGGTGTAGCTGACAATTGTGTCACTTCAACTTTTTTCCCCCACATTAAAATTAACCTAACTCTGAGCAGTAGAATTATCATGGCACTTTAAAGAAAGTAAGCAGGACCTGTTCTCCAGGTTGCAATGAGATAAGGCACCTGTGCCAGAATATAAATCAGCACACTGCTTCCTTTATCAAGAAAGTTTGTTATAAAAGAAATAGCCGATTAGTGACATAATAGATTTCCATTCTGGCACAAGTTCTTTCTTTCATTTTGAATGAGTCACAAATCATTCATAGACCAAAATTTGAATAGCCTTTCTGTAAGTAAGTAACATTTATAACTGTTGATATTTTATAACTGTTTACATTTCCTCCGTTTATATTTGAATTTTCAGTTTGACATCTGACTTGGAAACTTGTCCTTATTCATTGTTGTATAAGCAACTGTACTTTAATTTTGAATTGTATTAAAATAAGTTATCTGACTTCCAATTTGGGGAATTATTATTAGTTTATAATTTTATGAAAGTTTAAAGAACTTTAAACTCAAGTATAAATTTCACACAAATTATAACTGCCGTCCATCTCAACTTTTATTCAGTAATCATGTTGCTTAAGGCATATTGCCTACAATTGTTTTGAATACTCTAGTAAAAAAAAAATTACATCAACTTAATGATCCTTTTGGTTACAAATTAAAAAGCATTTTTTTAACATTTGTGGTTGTCTTTTGCTTTAAAGTACTTCTAAATTCGTTATTCCTAAATGCTAACCTCCTTGCCTGGAGTCTCTAGTCTTTGACCCACATTGTCTTTGAACTCCTTTTCTAATACAGCTATGTTTATCAGACCCAGTCTGTTGGATAAAGCACATAAATTTGAAAAGAAGAAGGGCTATTCACTTCTTCTAAGTAATAATACTTTTAGAAAATGTCAATGTATGGCAGTGCACTGTGTTGCATAGAGATGAGTAAAATCACCATGTGAGAAGTATGAAGTGTGGTGAGAGAAATGATGTGCAGACGACAATTCGTAGGAAGGAGGTAATGATAAAAATTTGGAACTTTTGTTTCAGTTGTGTGAGCATCTTCAGGTTCCATATCTTCTTTTTCTGACACACAGCCACTCCCTAGTTTTTCTCTTTAGCCCTTTTCCTCCTAGTCACTGAAGTTACATGTGTTATCTTTATTTGGATATAAGTATCCTCAAATGTAAACTATCTCTAAGCAAATTGATGATCATATTCTCCCTTTCTGTATTACCTCCTCACCTGAATTTCCTGGATTCATGTTATCTCCCTTAGTTAACACAGCATTAAATCTCTAGGTGTCATTCTAAAAATTTTGTTCTTTTACTGTACCTCTTTCTATTAATTATTAATTTATATCAATGATATTTCTTTATATATTTTGTAGTCATTTCCTTTCAGCTCATACTGGTACAAATTATTTCATTTATACCTAGACTGTCTAGACCATGCAGAAAAATATCAACAAAATTTTTCTATAAAGGGCCAGTTATTAAATCTTTGAAGCTTTGCAGGCCATACAATGCCTTGTCACAACACTGAATTCTGCTCTAGGAGTATGAACCATTCAAGAATATCTCTAATGTGTAAGGGTGGGTGCAAATGTGGTCAGCATCAAATGAATAATATCTCACATTTAGATTCCATGCCAACTCCATGCTGTGGTCGACTTTCAGAATAAGCAAAAAAAAGGGATTGTTTTATAATTAGTCGAAAGGATTCCGCCCTCTGTGGTTCACCACTGGAATTTAAATTTAGTGATTGTAATACCCCTTTGAAAGGCCAAAAGAAAGATATGTGCTAATTATACCAATATTTCTAGCCAGATGGTAACATGCAAGTGGGTCACCAGTTACAGATACAATTGTAGTTGTAGAGGCACTCTAGTTATACTGCGTAAACAAATGAGTGCAAAATGTATGTGGAAAAAATTAGAAGACAGTATTATTGAACAAAGATTCTCCATGTCACAGATATATCTTCCTCTATTAATCACTATGAGTAAATTTATGAGGCTTCCTGGTTTTAACTGAATTCACTGCCTATACAGTCACTGGAAATCAAATTTTAGAAATGAAACATTGCAATTGTTTCTTCTTTTGAAAGAAGTTGTTAGCCCAATTTATTAAGAACGTGATTGGTTTTTTAATTGGGATTTGCACAAAAAGGCTTCTGAAATAAATGAATATTTAAGTAATCACAGACTAAAGACCATTGAAAACAAGCTATAAAGGGAGAAAAAGAGCTGTGCCATTTATTTAGGGGCCTTTTTGGCTGCTTTAACCTGTGTGAACATCAATTACTTCTTCAACCAAACAGCAGTAATCAGCTGTTTGCTTCTTTGATTAGTTCTGGTCCTAATTCATTAAATACTAATGATTAAGCATGGGATACTGCAAATAAACCTGTCTCCTTTATTCCCAGAAATAGAATAACTACAATGGCCAGTGGCTGAGGCCATTTATATCATCAAATTTGTAAGAGATTTAATTACTTAGGCTTTGCTCCTGTGTCCCAAACAGCATGCAACATTGTATCTAAGTATCTGTTGAATTTTTGAAGATCTTTATGGTATGTGAATAGGCGTTGTGTGTTTATATAAAAATATTGCCTGTGAAGATGTCTATTCAGAGATATATAAGATGTTAATTAAAAGAGGAAGAATATAGTTTACTAAGGGCCCAAATTAGGGATACCAAGGGAACATTTCATGCAAAGATGGACACAATAAAGGACAGAAATGGTATGGACCTTAACAGAAGCAAAAGATATTAAGAAGAGGTGGCAAGAATACACAGAAGAACTATACAAAAAGATCTTCACGACCCAGATAATCACGATGGTGTGATCACTCACCTAGAGCCAGACATCCTGGAATGCAAAGTCAAGTAGACCTAAGGAAGCATCACTACAAACAAAGCTGCTGCTACTGCTACTGCTAAGTCACTTCAGTCGTGTCCGACTCTGTGTGACCCCATAGACGGTAGCCCACCAGGCTCCCCCGTCCCTGGGATTCTCCAGGCAAGAACACTGGAGTGGGTTGCCATTTCCTTCTCCAATGCATGAAAGTGAGAAGTGAAAGTGAAGTCGCTCAGTCGTGTCCGACTCAGCGACCCCATGGACTGCAGCCCACCAGGCTCCTCCGTCCATGGGATTTTCCAGGCAAGAGTACTGGAGTGGGGTGCCATTGCCTTCTCCGATCACAGAGTTGGACATGACTGAAGCAACTTAGCAGCAGCAGCATACAAGTTAAAACAGAGAAAAGAACAGTATGGCATCATTTTTAACTCAAATGTCTTTTGCCACTCTCATCATACTTCAGATTTAACAAGGTCTGAAAGATGGAGAACAGAAGCTATACAAGTGTAGAAGGTTTTCATCCTCCAGATTCTCTAGAGTAGAAGATACTTAGATGAAACTGAATGTGCTCTATTTTCAGTCAATGAAACATATTTATTAATTGAATGTAGAAGAAAGTACTGACAGATTTACACAACTTGCAGAATTTTAAGTATCTTCTGAGTCTTGGAGTACAAGCCAATCATTCAGAGTTGTAAAAGTATGCATAAAACATATCATAGCACAGTAGGACTGCTAGCACAATGCCAGTCAGCTGCAGCAAGGTGAATGTGATCATAAAACAGGATGACATCAAGCTCTTCTAGAGTTGTGAAGAACTCTTCCTAGTGTGTGACAAGGCTCAGCAGAGTGACCTTTAATGGTGTCTCGCTGGGGCCACTGCAAGTAATAGTCCAAGGACAGCAGAATTATGGGAGGCCAGTGGCTATGTCCAGTCCTCAGTGGGTGGGGATTGACTCCTATTGGGTAATCTTTGATGACTTTCCACCTGGAGACTATTTAAACTCATGTTATCAGTTAAGATAACTATAACTTTGCAACCATGATACTGTGTCAAAAGAAATTCGGTTTTGTCAAAAGAAATCCTTGAGTTTTTTCCCTTTGAATTATATATTATTCTAGAAAAACTTCTTGAAATTTTGTGAGATTCCAAATAACTTAAAAACTTTTAAATAACCATCAGATTGCTTTATTTAAGAATAAAGCAATTATTTAGATCTAAAGCTTTATTTAGATAAATGGAGAAATCCTTTTACATCTTCAACATTTCTTGAAGGAAAAGTTATTTCTGCTTGTGTGTGTGTATATGTGTAAATGTGTTTGTATAGATGTATGTATATATGTATAGATAGATGAAATAAGTCCTTAGACAACTTTCTGTTAGAGATTCTTCCCTCCAGTATATTGCACTCAGCTCAGGTGTTGAAGAAGCTCTCATCTTAAGACATGTAAATATACGTTTAACTTCCTTAAGAAGTAGTTATCGGTTCAGTAAACTAGTCACTGCAGAAGCTAATTGGGCTTCTGTATATCTAAAACTGATGAGTTTTTTCTGAATCATTGGTTGTCCATTTATTTACCTTCAGTATTAAGTTAATGCAGGTAAAGTTTAGTAAGTCATTGGAGAAAGAGGAAATTATTACTTTTACAAAAGACCATATTATATTTTTTAATTTCCAGAGGAATTATGCCATACTAAAAATCAAGCAGTGTTTGAATTTTGAATTATAAACTGTTTCTTAAAAAATATTTTATGCAAGTTTACTCTTATTCTGAGGAATCTTAAAATAGTTTATCTGCTTCCCCTTAGTTAATAGAATACACAGGGTTATAAATTTCCATACATTTTTCCCTACCAATTTTCATTGTAAAGCAACTAGTTGTTACCCAAAGAGTATAAAAGTTCAATTTTTTCATAAAGATGAACTTAAAATTTTCTCTGATTGATGTATGAGAATAAACCAATTTTTAGAGGAACTTATTCACAAATAACTACTACTTA
>SJYT01067344.1:0-10351 GCA_006410635.1 Cephalophus harveyi | reverse complement strand
AAAAAAAAAAAATAGATGGTACTTGAAAACCTAGACATCCCCATGCTGAAAAAACAAGAAAGAAGCTATACAAACATCTTACAACTTTCACAAAAATTATCTCAAAAAAATTCACACATCTAAACGTAAAACTCAAAACTATAAAGCTCCTAGAAGGAATAAATAAATAAATAAATCCTAGAAGATAACATAAGAGAAAACCTAGATGAATTTGTGTATGGTGATGCCTTTTTAAATGCAGTAACAAAGACATGGTGTGTAACAGAGTTTTTTAAATTTTATTTCTATATTATAAATCAACCTGAAAAGTATTTCTAGTTTGGAACAAAAGTATCTGGGAGCATGTTACCTTTAAAAAATAAATATGTTTTGAAAGGAAAAAAAAGAAATAATTGATAAGCTGAAATTAATTAAAATTTAAAATATCTGCTATGTGAAAGACAAGAGCATGGCAAATCAAGTCACAGACTAGGAGATGTTTACAAAAGACACATCTGATAAGGAAAGAATCATTGTTTAAAATATACAAAGAATTTTAAACTTAACAGTAAGAAACAAAACCACCAAATGTAAACTGAGTTAAAATGTTAAGAGATACTTCATCAAAAAAGATGCATAGATGGCTAACAATGAAAGTGAAAGTGAAGTCGCTCAGTCATGTCCGACTCTTTGCGACCCTGTGGACTGTAGCCCGCCAGGCTCCTCCGTCCATGGGATTCTCCAGGCAAGAATACTAGAGTGGATTGCCATTTCTTCTCCAGGGGATCTTCCTGACCCAGGGATTGAACCCAGGTCTCCCGCATTGCAGGCAGAGGCTTTAACCTCTGAGCCACCAGGGAAGCCCATTATATGCCATTAGGGAATTGCAAATTAAAACAATGAGATATAACTACACACCTATTCAACTGGCCAAAATCTTAAATATTGACAACACCAAATCCTAAAAAGAAAGTCGAATAACAAGAACTCCGATTCACTGCTGGTGAGAATGCAGAAGGCACAGCTGTTCTGGAAGACAATTTGGGAATTTTCTACAAAACTAAACAATCTCTAGCCATGTAATCCTGCCATTATTCTCCTTGATGTTTACCCCAAAGAACTGAAAACTGATGTTCACACAAAAATCTGCACACAGATGTTTATAGAAGCTTTATTCATAAATACCAAAACTTGAAATAAACTAAGATGCCTTTCCAATAAACTGTGGGACATCCAAACAATACAGTATTATCAATCAAAAATGAACAAATCTTGAAGAGATATGAACGCATCCACATATGTTGCTGTGTTTTTGTATTAGTTGCTCAGTCATGTCCTATTCTTTGTGACACCATGAACTGTAGCCCACCAGGCTTCTCTGTCCATATAATTCTCCAGACAAGAATACT
Source organism: Cephalophus harveyi (assembly GCA_006410635.1). Taxonomy (NCBI): domain Eukaryota; kingdom Metazoa; phylum Chordata; class Mammalia; order Artiodactyla; family Bovidae; genus Cephalophus; species Cephalophus harveyi. The sequence goes on along the minus strand of SJYT01067344.1, from coordinate 8,963 downwards.
AGAGTGGGTAGTCATTCCCTTCTTCAGGGGATCTTCCCAAACCAGGGGTGGAACCCTGGTCTCCTGCATTGCATGCAGACTCTTTACCATCTGAGCCACCAGGGAAGCCCAACACATATTAGTAAATGAAAGAAGCCAATCTGAAAATGCTACAAACTCTATGATTTCAACTGCATGACCTTCTGGAAAAAAAAGAAATTATGGAGACAGTAAAATGTTCAGTAGTTACTAGGGTTTTGGGTGCAGGAGGAAAGATGACTAGAGCATTTTATGGCAGTGGGAATACTTTTATGATGTTAGAACTATGGATACATGTCATCCCATATTTGTGAGAACTCCTAGGATGTACAACACCAAGAATAAACTTCAAAGTAGGAGTTTATCAAATGGGTCAAAGGAGGTTTATCAATTACAACAAGTGTAGTACCTGGTGCAGATGTTAGTAGTAGGGGAGGGTGTGTATGTGTGAAGTAGAGGATATATATATGGAAAGTATCTGTTCTTCCCACTTTATTTTACTGTGAGCCTAATACTACTCTAAAAATTTATCTTTTTTAAAAATGGAGGGAAAAAGTTTTTAAAAGAGGGTGTAAATGTACCTTATTTTTCTATGCATATTCATTACAATCTCAACCACTAATTTCTTAATGAAAAAATATCTAAGGCAGATAAAATCATAATTGTGCTTAGTTAGAGTTTAATGAATGGTTCTATAACAAGCTTGGCCCTAAAAGATGATCCATATTTCTCTACATCCTGAAAATAACTGCACATGCTCAATTTCTATTAAAATATAAAATATAATGATTTCAGAAACTGCCTCTGATGATTTAAAATGTGTAAACACACAAAGTTATACACTGCAGATATTGAAATATACCTATATATGATTGAAATTATTTAAAATTTATACCACACAATAAACTCATATATTTATATATTATGTTTTGTTGAAGAAAAGCTTTATGTAAAGTAAAAGAAATTTATAGTGCTTTTGGATTCTGCCTGCCAGGATTTCCCCCGACAAGAATCAAAAATTTTTAAACGAGCCAGCTTTCACAAAAGGACTATAGCTCAAATGTGTTTGGATAGCCTTCTGCTTTTCTATTTGCTCCTGTTATACATCTTACAGTGACTCACACAATAAAATCCCTCTTAAACACATGAGTTAGTCATCAGGCGTGCCCACAGTAAATCTGGAAGGCAGATGGCAACATTCCTCTTCTGACTTTGCTCATTTTAGTTTCTCTTTTTTCTCTCCTTGGATCCACTTTATCCATACTTCTCCTTATATTAAAATTATTAGATTTTTTAGCACTTTTATTCTTTAATATTTCTAGAGCCAGCCTTATGACTTTTAAGTGACTTATATAACATTTTAGATTGTATACTAAGACCTAGACCAGAAATGTCTTATAAGTAACAGATTATCTACTGTGTTATCTAGATAAAATGGAAAGACATATAGTTCTTTAAAAATCACCAAGTGATATTGCCAGGTATCTACCTGATAATTTGAGGCATTTGAATTTTAAGGAAAGTAAGAAATTATAGTACTATATATGGTACTAGACGTATATGCTCACCTTATGTCATAGCAGGGCAAAGGGTAGCTTTAAGTGTAGCTAGTATTTAATGAAAAGTGAAAGTGATAGTCACTCAGTGTGTCCTACTCTGTGGGATCCAAAGGACTATAGCCTGCCAGGCTCATCTGTCCATAGAATTCTAGCAAGAATACTGGACTTTGTTGTTATTCCCTTCTCCAGGGCATCTCCCTGACCCAGGAATCAAACCCGAGTCTCTTACACTGCAGGCAGATTCTTTACCATCTGAGTCACCAGAGAAGCCCCAGTATATAAGACTAAAGGAATCAAACGGATATTTTAAGTCAAAGGACATGTGATAAAATCCAGATGTTTCATAAGTATATAGGAGTTTTTAAAAGTCCTATCAGTCACTTTAAAAAGTTAGAGAAGATGTGCAAGTCTCAAGTATCAAGGTAGAAAGGAATCCCTGTCCAAAAAATTAGGAAGTAGATGTTGGCACCTATGAAAAAAATAATAAAATGACTATAGCCTTTAAAAACATTGCTCTCTGGGTTTGTATATGAAATACAGTGCTAAGAAATGCTATTAAATTATCTGACATCTTAGGAACTTCCATTTTATCCCAGATAAATGGTCCAGCACTAATTTCTTAAAAGCTGTGACATTCCTGTGTTTATCAGTCAATAATCATTGCAATAATGCTTCATGACAAGACGACTCTAACACTTGTTGGTTTAAAACAATGCAACACATATTCTCCTGGGTAAAGTGGGCTGGCTCTGTGCTAGCTTGTCACAGCTGCACCTGGCACATTGCAGATCTGAGAGTCTGCGTCTGTTCTGCATGCCTCTCTCCCTCCTTAGAACACTGGCCTGGGAAAGCCATGTTTTTCTTCAATTGATTGCAGGGGCACAACCTCTCATGATGATACATTTAAAGTTGCAACTATGTCCAATCCACTATCATGCCATTGGCCAAATCAAGTTAGTTCTGTGACAAAATCCTAATTCAAACTATAGATAAATAAAAAACACTGGTTTGTGGGGTAAACTGCAAATTGACATAGCAAAGTAAATGGATACAAAGAATACTAAAGAATTGGGACCAATAAAACGGACTGGAATGGGTAAATTTAACTCAGATGACCATTATATCTACTACTACAGGCAGGAATCTCTTAGAAGAAATGGAGTAGCCATCATGGTCAACAAAAGAGTCCAAAATGCTGTATTTGGATGCAATATCAAAAATGACAGAATGATCTCTGTTTCCAAGGCAAACCATTCAAAATCACAGTAATCCAAGTCTATGCCCCAAACAGTAACACTGAAGAAGCTGAAGTTGACTGGTTCTATGAAGACCTATAAGACCTTCTAGAAGTAAAACCCAAAAAAGATGTTCTTTTCATTATAGGGGACTGGAATGCAAAGTAGGAAGTCAAGAAACACCTGGAGTAACAGGCAAATTTGGCCTTGGAGTACAGAATGAAGCAGAACAAAGGCTAATAGAGTTTTGCCAAGAGAACGCACTGGTCATAGCATATACCCTCTTCCAATAACACAAGAGAAGACTCTATACATGGACATCACCAGATGGTTAACACCAAAATCAGAGTGATTATATTCTTTGCAGCCAAAGATGGAGAAGCTCTATACAGTCAACAAAAACAAGACCAGGAGCTGACTGTGGCTCAGATAATGAACTCCTTATTGCAAATTCAGACTTAAATTGAAGAAAGTAGGGAAAACCACTAGACCATTCAGGTATGACCTAAATCAAATCCCTTATGATTATACAGTGGAAGTGAGAAATAGATTTAAGGGNACACAGTCAACAAAAACAAGACCAGGAGCTGACTGTGGCTCAGATAATGAACTCCTTATTGCAAATTCAGACTTAAATTGAAGAAAGTAGGGAAAGCCATTAGATCATTCAGGTATGATCTCAATCAAATCCCTTATGATTATACAGTGGAAGTGAGAAACAGAATTAAGGGACTAGATGTGATAGAGTGCCTGATGAACTATGGATGGAGGTCCGTGACATTGTACAGGAGACAGGGATCAAGACCATTCCCAAGACAAAGAAATGCAAAAAGCAAAATGGCTGTCTGAGGAAGCCTTACAAATAGCTGTGAAGAGAAGGAACGTGAAAAGCAAAGGAGAAAAGGAAAGATATAAGCATCTGAAAGCAGTTGATGGAGGTCCGTGACATTGTACAGGAGACAGGGATCAAGACCATTCCCAAGACAAAGAAATGCAAAAAGCAAAATGGCTGTCTGAGGAAGCCTTACAAATAGCTGTGAAGAGAAGGAACGTGAAAAGCAAAGGAGAAAAGGAAAGATATAAGCATCTGAAAGCAGTGTTCCAAAGAATAGCAAGGAGAGATAAGAAAGCCTTTCTCAGCAATCAATGCAAACAAATAGAGGAAAACAACAGAATGGGAAAAACTAGAGATCTCTTCAAGAAAATTAGAGATACTAAGGGAACATTTCATGAAAAGATGGGCTTGATAAAGGACAGAAATGCTATGAACCTAACAGAAGCAGAAGATATTAAGAAGAGATAGCAAGAATACACAGAAGAACTGTACAAAAAAGAGCTTGACAACCCAGACAATCACGATGGTGTGACCACTCACCTAGAGCCAGACATCCTGGAATGTGAAGTCAAGTGGGCCTTAGAAAGCATCACTATATGGGAATACCAGACCACCTGACCTGCCTCTTGAGAAACCTATATGCAGGTCTGGAAGTAACAGTTAGAACTGGACATGGAACAAGAGACTGGTTCCAAATAGGAAAAGGAGTACGTCAAGGCTGTATAATGTCACCCTGCTTATTTAACTTATATGCAGAGTACATCATGAGAAACACTGGGCTGGAAGAAGCACAAGCTGGAATCAAGATTGCCGGGAGAAATATCAATAACCTCAGATATGCAGATGGCACCAGCTTTATGGCAGAAAGTGAAGAGGAACTAAAAAGCCTCTTGATGAAAGTGAAAGAAGAGATTGAAAAAGTTGGCTTAAAGCTCAACATTCAGAAAACCAGTCATGGCATCTGGTCCCATCATTTCATGGGAAATATATGGGGAAACAGTGGAAACAGTGTCAGACTTTATTTTTGGGGGCTCCAAAATCACTGCAGACGGTGATAGCAGCCATGAAATTATAAGACGCTTACTCCTTTGAAGGAAAGTTATGACCAATCTAGATAGTATATTGAAAAGCTGAGATATTACTTTGCCAACAAAGGTCCATCTAGTCAAGGCTATGGTTTTTCCAGTGGTCTTATATAGATGTGAATGTTGGACTGTGAAGAAAGCTGAGCACCAAAGAATTGATGCTTTTGAACTATGGTGTTGGAGAAGACTCTTGAAAGTCCCTTGGACTGCAAGGAAATCCCCAGTCCATCCTAAAGGAGATCAGTCCTGGGTGTTCATTGGAAGGGCTGATGCTGAGGCTGAAACTTCAATACTTTGGCCCCCTCATGCGAAGATTTGACTCATTGGAAAAGACCCTGATGCTGGGAGGGGTTGGGGGCAGGAGGAGAAGGGGACAACAGAGGATGAGATGGCTGGATGGCATCACCGACTCGATGGACGTGATTTTGGGTGAACTCCGGGAATTAATGGACAGGAAGGCCTGGTTTGCTGCAGTTTATGGTGTCGCAAAGAGTCGGACACAACTGAGTGACTGAACTGAACTGAACTGAACTGGATTCAATATACCATGGTAGTTCCTTAGAAGTGAGCACTTTTTCAGTGGAAAGTACTAGAAAGCTAGTGTTAAATCCTTTTTGGATTTCATCAATTCAAGATGGCCCCAAGATGAGGATCCTATCTCTAAGGCATTATTAAAAGATAGATTAATTTTAATTAATTTAACATAATGTCTATGTCCAGACCTTGTTTTATGAAGAAAGATGTTCACAGAGTTCTGTAAAATATCACTTTCTTAGTTCACTGGACAGCTATAACAAAATATCACAGACTGGGTAGCTAATAAACAGTAGAAATTTGTTTCTCAAAATTCTGGTACCTAGAAGTTGGAGATCCGGGTATCAGTATGGTCATGTTCTGATGAATATCTCCTTCCTTGCTTAAGCTGCTCTCTTGCTAATTGTGTCCTCATGTGATGCTAGAGATTAAGGAGTTCTATGGGGTCTCTTTTTGATGAATGCTTGTCCATTTGTGAAGACTACACTTGCAAGAGCTACACATCAATATTTTCCAACTCTTAACACCATCATTTTGGGGGTTTAAGACTTTAACATATGAGTTGAACACATTCAGATCACAACAAAATTATTTTTACAAATTGTCTCATTTTAGATAATATATATCAATCTTACATACATTTAAAGTATCCCGCGTTCTTCATTCATATATCTATGTACATATATGTATAACATTGCAAAAATATATAAAAATATATTTACTAGTTAAAATGGTGTATTCAAAAGTCACCCTATTTTTTCCAAACACACCTAGCACCAATTTTAATTACCCTCTGCTTCCCTAGTGAAAAACAGTGTTAAAAGTAAGGCTACTTGTGATGACTGGCATACAAAGGATTTCAAATCTATTCAAGTGGCATGAGCATTTTGAGAATATATTGCAAACAGATTGTAGCTGCATTGAACTAGCAATCTTATAAAACTTTGAAATACTTTTTAAAATGCAAATATCATTTATTTAATTTGTCTAACTTTGTAATCAATAGTCATCTTCCGCCAGAACTGCAATTCCAAGGAAAACAGCTCTTTAATAATCTATTCCCACAGCCAAGGAAAATTAAACTCAACACATTTTGACCAAGGTCACAACATCACAATAGTTCTCTATATTATCAAATTATTTTTAAGTTATTAATAATGTTTATATGTAGATATGTATAGTTCAGTTTGCTATACATATATAAATTTTTGAATTAAAAATCTATAGCTTAGTACACCTAAATTATTTTAGAGAGCCATAAAATTCTGAAAGAGGCAATGATTGATTCTTTAATCACTCTGCTAGTCCACAGGCATCATTTGATTATCGTGCAATACCTTGTTACAGTGTTGCTGATCTGTGACTATCATTACTAATAGCATTTCCCCAGAATAAAGCAGATCCTCTTCTCTCATTGACAGCGTTCTATAGATAGAAAAATCTTGTCAAATACACTTTTCTAAAATTAAAAAGAGAATGAGAGACTCTGCACAGAGCAGGTGGTATCTACTCAAGGAGAGAATTCTATTTTTATGCCTCTAAAGTGTATTTCTCCTTTCCTAAATGTGATACTGGAGTTGCAGGAGAAGATGAAGTAAATCTAAAAGGGAATAAAACATATTTTATGTCAAATCAGACGTACCAGGCCCCACATATCATGGCTTCAATTTATAATAATTTTTACCCAGTTTGCAAGACTGTCTATTTGCATCTGGCTTTAAGTCAGTGCTTTGATTTCTATAAATCCCCATGTTTCTAGCAGTCACAAAGATATGGCTTTCCCTAACATCTTTAAGTACCTGGATTAGATGGGATAGAATAGGCTTTTGCTTGGGTAGCAAACAACCTCAAATCCCAGTGGTTTAACACAAGCAATGTTTTTTTCTCTCAGCAAAGCACACAAAAAAGCTTCATTTAGGCAACAGGAATGCAGATTGCTTTCATCTGTGGCTCCGTCAGCTCAGAAAGTGGATTTCTCCAAGACACCTGCTGCCAAGGAAGAGAAAGTCTGAATAATCACACAGTCAGTGTCCATTGCTTCTGACCAAGAGTGACAAATGTCCTGTATGCTCATGACTCATTTGTCAAAAGTAGTCACAGGATGTGCTTATCAAACTAGGAAGTATGGTTCTCCATGTGCCTAAGCACAAGCAATATGACATGGGATCAGATGAACATATTTTTTTGTCTGTCACATTACTCAGTGTATATTGTAAATCAGTCATAAAAAAGAATGAAACAGTTCCATCTGCAGCAATGTGGATGGACCTAGAGATTATCATACTTACATGAAGAAAGTCAGAAAGAGAAAGATAAATATATATTACTCATATATGGAACCTAATTTTTTAAAAAAAGATACAAATGAAATCATTTACAAAACAGAAGTAGACTTATAGATATTGAAAACAAACATGGTTAACAAGAGGGGAATGTGATGAGGGAGGGCTAATTCAGAAGCTTGGAACACACGAACACTACTGTATATATGATAGATAACCAACAAGGGCCTATTGTATAGCACAGGGAAATTTACTGAATATTCTGTGATAAGTTAAATGAGAATAGAATCTAAAAAAAGAGTGCACATATGCATATATATATATATATATATATATATATATATATATATAAAACTGAATCACTTTGCTGTACACCTGAAACTAACACATTGTAAATCAACTATAGTCGAACAAAATTAAAATATTTTTTAAAGATATGTAAGACAAGATTCAGAATTCCTGGGTTTAGTGAGTAGCTTGACTCTATTTAAATTTCTTCACAGGCCAAATTAAGATATTGGACTGAATGATCTTTGGTTTTTCTTCAGTTAAATGCTCATCATTCCCTAGTGTTAGGAAAGAAGCTCTCTCATTTTCTGTTGTACTATAATCATTAGTCTTTAGAGAGATTGACAAGTGTCATATATTATAATAGCAGGATCAGCAGTATTTGAGGAATGATTATACCACCTGGGGCTGGAAAGAAAATGGCAGTGTTAAGAAAATTGTTCAATCGAGTATTTTTCCATATAAGTTGTATTAATATATGAAATAGAGCATAGACTCATCACCATAGGATTAGGGAAAATCATCATTGAGCACTTAGACTTTTACAGGAGTAGCCATGCAAGCTGATGAATTTTGACTGAAATAACCATCACTTTTGAGCATTTGGAGACTACTTTCCTGTCTCTCTGCTGATTGCTTCCTGGCCCAGGTATAGTCCATGTACAGAGGTAGGGTGCAGACAGTCTGAGGCAGTAGGAGGGATGTGGAGTTTGATATAAAGCAAGTCTTGGATGCTAGTGTGGCATTCACCAGTTTGATAGCCTAGTGTTTCCTATATGATATTGAGATTGACATTTTTGAAAATGATAAACTCACTGAACTTACAAACAGGGAGTAAACTTAACTTTACAACATAGGCAATTTATTAGTAAGTTTCTGCTCAGTGAAGGAAATCATAACTTAGCTCACATTCTAGTCAGTAATTTATTTTTCAGCCAAAAAAGGTTAAAATTCCTCCCATTGTCATTGACCACCAGAATGTAGAAAAGCACACACAAAAACAAGGTTATACAGCTGTGCTACAGGAGCAGGAAAGCCAGATACTACTACTTGAAAGAGACACATGTACCCCAATGTTCATTGCAGCACTGTTTATAATAGCCAGGACATGGAAACAACCTAGATGT
>SJYT01067340.1:0-16218 GCA_006410635.1 Cephalophus harveyi | reverse complement strand
AAAAAAATTGGATAAGATTTTGTGTGCATATTCCTGTAGAGAGGATCCACAGTTCTAAAAAGTTATATTCTCCAAGGGGTGTGTTATGGAAAACAAGGTTCAATGACAAATGAAGCGAGGGCTATTAAATGCATTGCCAATTGCAAATTGCTTGTTAGTAGCAGAATCGAAACATCTAGCTCCCAATATAATTCAGAAAATTATTTGATTTTTGTACCAATTACACGTGCATTTTTAAAAGCAAAAACCAAGTCCCATTTCTTTAATTAATCCATCCTTCATTCTGGCAGTCCCACAGTAAGTCTCGGTTTGACCTCAGTCTCCAAGTTCTAGTGATCCTGGGAGAAAACCAACTGGCCAAGTGGATAACTGGGACCAAGCCTTCTCTGTGTGCTTACATACTATGTGGAAAGAGCCTTATATTTATTCTTTCTAGTGTGTTAGCAGCAGGTTTTCAGAAATGCTTGAAGGATTTAAAAGCTTTTATCTTTTAAACACCCTTCTAGATTTAAAGCATGACTCGGAATATATCTTGAAGTCTAACTGGTGGTGACTTTAACAAGGTTGTCTAGAAAACAGAACCTGAGGCAAGGATGGACAGAGTAATGCTTTATTAGGGAAATGCAAACACAGGGAAGTCAAGTTCAAGAGGAAGGGAAGTGAGCCATGAAGGGTGTGCTGTAGAGGGAAAGGCGGTCACGCTGGCCACCACTTCCCGGCAAGCTGTGAGGAGGAACAGCAAGTGCTTCAGCAGGGGTGCTCTCTGGGCAGACTGGACTCCTCCAGGCATGCTGGAAGTAGAAACCACGACACAGTCATGGGTGAGAGGAATGTAGGAATGCATTTACCCAGATCCGTCCTAGCTCCCATTTCTCAGTGATTAAAGCATGCCACTCGGAGAAGTCGTGCCTCGCATTGCCATCTGGCCTTCCTGGCAGCTGCTCTCCAGATGACAGCCCCAAGCTCTGCATTCTGGAATGCAGCTTTCATCCCCATCTAGAAGCGATGGGAGGGAACAAACACACGCTGTTGGCTGTGTCTTGGCCATACAGCATGGGCCAGCAGGAGGCAATGGCATTCTCAGGGCCAGCCTGGAAGACTCACCCAGGCAGGAAAATGGCTAAGTCCAAGAGGCGATCACAGCTGAGCGGATCTGATGAGGTGCACTGTCGTGCTTGATAGCAGCAGAATTGCAAGGTTTGTTATTACCCTGAGCTGTCTGTGGGATGTTGGGAAAGTCATTTATTCTCCCAGAGTCTCAGAATTATCTATAAAATGAGAGACTGGAGGAAATCTTTATAGTTCAAAATTCTATGATTGCATACATCAACAGTGAAACCTTTGAATTTGGGATTTATCACTCATCAAAAGACAAAGTTCCCAGGGTGGATCTGGTGGAAACAACCATTCATATCTTCTGGATTAGACATTTATCTTTAATGTAACCCCTAATATTGGCCTGCTAATTATTAATGAAATGTTTTCACAACTTCAAGATTTAAAGGAAAAGAAAAGCACTAAAACATTTAGAAGAGTTGGAAACAATGAACATAGGTGTTTCTTTGGCTCTGGAGAAAGATACATAATAGAATATTCAGCTCTTTAGAATACTCTGTAATTAAATTTTTTAATATTTAGAGGAAGTACATCCAATCATATGTTGTTGGATGGAATTTGACATATAGACAAAAATTGATGTCCCCATGGCTTGTCATAATACACGCATGCCAAAGGGAACTCTGGGCACGAGGTGCCTAATCTTTACAAAAGTGACTGCTCATATCTTTTGATGTTGTCAGACATGTATTTCCTGAGGGGCTTCCCGGGTGACTCAGCGATAAAAAATCCTCCTCCAGTGCAGGAACCACAGGAGACACGGGTTTGATCCCTGGGTCAGGAAGATACCCTGGAAGAGCGCATGGTGTCAACTACAAATTGGCACTTACCAAGAGCTTTGCCAATGACTGAACATCAAAGGCGTTTGCCATCTGCCTCTGTGGAGACTGAACCCCATTCTGCTATAGCGGTTGACCTTCAACAACCCCTGAGGGAGTTCAGGGCGGAGGCAGGCACTCTGTGCTCCAGGGAATCTGGTAGGACAGGTGTTTAGATAAGTTGGATGTTTTTAGGAACAGATTTTATGATCTCAATCCTTGCATCTCCTCATACCTCGCGAAGTACTAAATCCCTTTGTGGTGACATCAGACGCTCATGACCAACAAAAAATCTTTTGTAAAATGAATGCTTCAAGGTATTGAATTCCCCCTTCACCAAAACCTTATATATTGACTTTCCCCTACTGTCACTTTGGAACAGTCTCTCAGAACTCTCTGGGTTGCTGCTTCTCGGGCTCCAGTCCTCATTTTGCCCCAAGTAAAAATTAACTCACAACTCTCAAGTTGTATATCTTTTTTGAGTCCACAATGGCAACCCACTCCAGTATTTTGCCTGGAGAATCCCCATGGACAGAGGAGCCTGGAGGGCTACAGTCCCAAGGGTCACACAGAGTTGGACAGGACTCAAGTGACTTAGCATGTGTGCAGATATTTCATGAGAAATGCAAAGCAGAGAGGTAACTTGCAAGAAGAATCTTTTATCTTAAATGATCTCATAGGTGGAGAATTGTTAGGTGGGACATAGAAAGGGAGGATTTGTCCTCAACAGAATCTCTCACACACTCTTGTGATTCTTAAGAATTCTGGGAGCACACTCAGCCCATGGAATTGTGTTGCTTCCATTTTTTACTTTCCTGTTGCTAGCTTCTTTTTCATGGTAGTGCCTCCCTTTTAATTGGGCTTCATCTGTTGCTATATATCTGTCAGATCTCAAATGCTGTCCCATAATTCTTAGACACCAGTTAAATGGTAACCGATTCATCATTATCTTGGAGGCAATTTAAAGCCTTACAGGTTGGATTTTTGTCCACGTACACCTGGCGATGGGGTTTCTGTGATGGAGGGTGTATGTCTCCCTCAGAAAGGGGGTACATTGCTATGGTGGAGGGCATAGACTCTCCGAATAGGAGGAGGGGATTCCCTGGTGGTCCAGTGGTTAAGGACTCTGTGTTCTCATTGCTGAAAGTCCAGGCTCAATCCCTGGTCCTGAGATGGGCCTGCAACCGGGGACCCTTTGCTGCAGGGCTGCAAAGCTTGACCTGGACACACCTCTCCTCGAGCTACAAAATGCAAAGAAACCATATGGTACTAAAAACAACTATATGCATGCAGCAGTTGGGATAAATTTTGGACCAAAAATACAAAGACCAAAAAAAAATTAAAAACCCAGCAAAACCGGTTGCCGTTTCTGAAGAGCTGGGAGCATAAAACAGTGCTAGGAGCAGAAGCAGTGCACTGGGCATGTACCCCCGCCCTCAGCACCACAGAGGGGTGGGCAAAACACCTAAGCCACGCCTCCAGCCTGGCCCCTGGACGCACCTCTACCCTCCCCCGTATAAAGACAGCTCTCCACCCACTGGGGGAGCACACAAGCAAGGACACCTGTTGCGTGTTCTCAGCCCCTCCTCACCCCAGCTGCAGCAGGGACCCCTGAAGACCCTTGCCTGAATTTCTTGTCTGGCCTCTAGTCAATCTCTATTGATGGGAAGGCTAAGAACCCTGGTTGGTATCAGTTGGGGAACTAAGATCCCACAAGACATATGGCACGGCCAAAATAAAAAGTAGAGAGTCCTTTGGACAGTGAAGAGATCAAACCCGTTAATCCTAAAGGAAATCAACCCTGGACATTCATTGGAAGGACTGATGCTGAGGCTCCAATACTTTGGCCATCTGATGAAAAGAGCCAACTCATTGGAAAAGACCCTGATGCCAGGAAAGACTGAGGGCAGGAGGAGAAGAGGGTGACAGAGGATGAGATGGTTGGATGGCATCACTGACTCAATGGACTTGAGTTTCAGCAAACTCCAGGAGATAGTGAAGCAGTCCATGGGGTTATAAAGAGTTGGACACAACTTAGCAACTGAACAACAACAATTTGTTCATTTAGTCATTCATCCAAGAAATGTTTATTGAATTACTTCTATGTTCTAGGCACTGTTCCAGGTGCTTGGATGCAACAGAAAAAAAAAAAAAAAGCCTGCTCTCTGAAATTTGCCATTTCAATGGAGGAACTTGCAAAACAAAACAAATTGATAAAATTATAGCATGCTAGATTGTATCAAGTGCTAAGGAGACAAAAATATCAAAAATAAGGCACAGGAAGGTTGAAATTGTAGAGTAGTTTCAGGATGTCACGAGAAGACCCACGTTTTGTATTATCTAGAATGTATGTAATACTTTTGCGAATTTTACAGTAACTGACATATCCCCACGGGAACTCTGCTGGGGCTTTTGCCAGTGTCTGGAAGGGCACTGTGAAAGTGAGGCATCGTAAGCTTTATTTCCTTCGTGGTGAATTGCGCATCTGTACCTGACACTTATCACCTGGATGATCTTGGCCAGGTAACTTAACCTCTATAAGAAGTTTTCCCAACTGTGAAATGGAGATAATAAAAGAATTTGTCTGCTTTATTGGAATGTTATAAGGTTCAGACAAGATAATGCACATAAAGCATTTATCACTGTGTTCAGCAAATAATCAAGGCCAAATTCCTAAAATCTTACACAAATAAATGTGTCTTGTTGGTTTTGCTTGTTTGCTTATTTTGTTTATGTGGCAAGTTTATTTGTGTTCATCTTTTTCTTTTTTTTAAAGCAACATTCATGTTAGATTAAAATATCTTGATTTAGATAAACTTTTGATTGTTTCCAAGTATGGGAAGGTGGAAAGAAATGACACGTATTGGACACCTATCTTTCATAGGTATTTCTTTTAACTTATTAACAATTTGCTTATTATTATTATTTAAATGAATTAAAAGTCTATTAGCCATAGAAAAAAAATTTGATTCTTTAATTCTCATTCAGTTCCCTGTAAAACAGTAAACTGCAGAAAATTTCTTCCTCGTGAATAGAAAATCACTATGTTTTTAGTCCAAAATATGTTGGGATTCTTTCCTTCTTCAGATGACAGACAGATGGGTGTAGCCGAATCTATGAACGAGTGCAACAGAAATACAGACGCGATGAACAGAAGACTCATAGCCAGTACTGGAACAGGGCCCACTTTGAGCCTGGTAAAGCCTCTGTGTAGAATCGCCACACCCCCCAGTGCCCGCTGAGGTCTTACGGCCTGCGCTCCTCGTTCCACAGCTGGCATTCTGCCTCTGCCAGATCCCGCCACCTGGGCCGCCACTGCTTGGCTGGGCGAGCGCTCTGGGGAGCCCACGCTAGTGCCACTGGGGCCGGGCCAGGCATGTTGATGACGGGAGGGTGGCAGGGAGCTGAAGTGAACTGCAGAGGAACGGTAGAGACTCGCAGCCAGAGAGTATTATTATTATTTAACTGGAGTGTGATTGTATTATTTTTTAAAACTTCCTACAAGCTACGGGAATGTGAAGTACACATTTTGAAACTCATCTTTTAAACAGAGACATAGAAGCTCAGAAAGATTAGGCAAATTACCCAGAGTCACTCTGTTTATAAGGGCAGAACTGGGACAGGATCACAGAGAGTATACTTAAAAATTTATGCAATTCCCAGGAAGTTTGAACAAATATAGATTTTAGAAGAAATGAATTATTCATAAAGGGAAGGTAGCATTCTTATCAGTCAGTCTTGACCTTAAGGAAATTAATTACCAACACAAGGCATGATATTTACATATCCGTACCTGGCCCATTAAGGGCTCAGGAGAAGAGGAAATTGGCAAAGATAAGAGAAGAGCAAAAATTGATTTTCAGCCAGAATTATTGTCTAGCAGGTTTGTAAGTGCAGATAGGCTAAGAGCGTTCACTGAAAAGCACTTAGGAAGGAAAGCCGTATAATGCCACCCAGGGCTTTTTACAAAATTGCCATTCTCCCCTTAGTCTGCACATCAGTCTGGCAGTCTTGCCTTGGGGTCTACAAGCCTTGTGAGGAGACTGTACTCATAGGATCAGCCTGCCCATTGCAAAAAGGCTACACCGCTTACGGCAGCTGGTCCCGTTCTCCTGATTCCCACTGGGGATCCATCTGTCCAATCTCTAATGTCAGCCTTGTCCTGTGGTCGCCACTGGAGCTGGTGATGACCTTGCTGAGTCCTGGTCTTCCTAATTTGGTTGATTAGGCTTGATGTGGAGGGTTGCTCTTCTGAAGTTTGACTGGAGAACACAAGTACAAAATAAACATCTCTGAATGGACGCTATCAACACACACTTGCCTGGCAAGTGTCAGATTATTTTGCTTGAATTGGGACCAAAGGGTAAGAAACTATTGACTAAGATTTTCTTGTTTTAAACTAATAAATGGATTTCATTCAAAATTATGAAATAAACCATTAGTTTATTTTTAAACTCAACTCTTCCCATAATTTGCTTTTATGACTTCATGTCTCTCAAATTCTCAAATCTAACCTAGAACCTGAAATAAGTGAGTTAAAACATCATGCTAACAAAAAGGACAAACCATATGGGCTTTGGTTTTATCAATTATAAAATGAGAACAAAAATGCCCTTACAGGAATATTGTTGTAACGAAAACCAGATGCTACCCCGTTACAGTGAAGGCATGTTCTGTTAATTCCTTTCTTCTCCCTATTCCCTCCATTGCTCCAGCTACTGGGGTTGTATAAACTGACTCTTAGGCTTCCCAAGTGGTGTGTGATAAAGAACCCATCTGTCAATGCAGGAGACACCAGAGACATGAGTTCCATCCCTAGGTCAGCAAGATCCCCGGGAGGAGGGCATGGCAACCCACTCCAGTATTCTTGAATGGAGAATCCCATGGACAGAGGAGCCTGGTGAGATACGTCCATAGGTCACACAGAGTTGGACACCACTGAAGTGACCTACACGCATGCATGCAGTCTGATTCTTAGACAGACGGATGGCAGTGCCCTCTGCCTTTCATGCTACTGCACATTCTGGACTGACAGTTTCATGATTCTTTCAGAAGAGGTTTTTTTTGTTTTTGTTTTTAATTTTTATTGGAGCACTGTTGCTTTATAATGTTGTGTTAGCTACTACTGTACAGCAAAGTGAATCCACTCTACAAGAGATTTTTTTTAAATTTTTATTGTCTTTTTTAGGGGGAAGAGGAAAAGGGCTTGTTTGTTTTCACTCAACAATCCATTAACTGTTGTTCCACAGCTCTCATATAGTCAGTTCTGGATTCTACTCCTTTGCTTTGATAGGTCTTCTGGATAAATGACATGCCTAGAACATTAACCACAGATGCATAGTATTTACAGAGGGGAAAAGTGGACGCCTTCTATCATTTAAAGAGACACTGACCTGGAAGGAGAGTGTGGTGGTTGAGAGATGGGGATACTGGCCAATTAACTAAAATCTAACTCAGAAAATGATCCATTTGTAGGACCAGTTAACCACATTAGAGATGATCTCCGATGTTTGAGTTCACTCAGGTTTTGCTGCTGACAAGTCTCTTTCAAACCAGCATGGCTGACTTCTGCAATGCCCTTCACTTTCGAGAATGGATGGGCTATTTCTTAAAGGTTGTGTGCGCTCTTGCAGATTTACACCTTTTCTGAAAGCTGTCTGCTCTAGTGCTAACCACATAAGTCCTGTGTTTGGTAGTTTTTGGCAAATTAGTCATTGTTGAATTAATATTTGGCAAATTGACTCTCAGTGAGGTAGGTTTTCATGAACTGATGACAATCCAAGAGTTTGCCTTTGAGACTGACTTCTGGGTTTTGATAACTAGCAGGACCCTGTGGGGCTCCTGGACACGGAAGCCTTTCTCTGTCCCCTATTTCTTTAATTATAGGAAATAAGCTTTATTCAGCTTCCATGACCTTCCATGAGGTCCAACAAGCAGGTTCAAGCAGTTATTAATTAGGGAAGGAAGGGGATGCAAGACTGGGAGGAATAGTCAAGAGAAACAATAATGCGGGCTTGGGGCACAGTCCTGGCTTCCCATCAAGGAATCAGGTCAGTTCAGTCACTCAGTTTATGTCCGACTCTTTGCAACTCCATGAACTGCAGCACGCCAGGTTTCCTTGTCCATCACCAACTCCCAGAGTTTTCTCAAACTCATGTCCATTGAGTCGGTGATGCCATCCAACCATCTCATCCTCTGTCACCCCCTTCTCCTCCTGCCTTCAATCTTTCCCAGCATCAGGGTCTTTTCAAATGGCTCAGTTTTTCACATCAGGTTGGCCAAAGTATTGGAGCTTCAGCTTCATCATCAGTCCTTTCAATGAGTATTCAGGACTGATTTCCTTTAGGATGGACTGGTTGGGTCTCCTTGCTGTTCAAGGGACTCTCAAGAATCTTCTCCAACACCACAGTTCAAAAGCATCAATTCTTTGCCACTCAACTTTCTTTATAGTCCAACTCTCACATCCATACATGACTACCGGAAAAACCATAGCTTTTACTAGACACACCTTTGTTGGCAAAGTAATGTCTCTGCTTTTTAATATGCTGTCTAGGTTGGTCATAACTTTTCTTTGAGCTATTTGGCAGATATTGAAACACCCACCAAGTGGGAGAAGTTAATGGTTAATAACAGCATGCTGCCCATAGACACACAGACCCCAGACTGGTTGGAACCCAAAGGTCGACTATGCTGACTTCCAGTTACCTCTTTACCAACTCGTCAGAAGAATGTTCAGGAGCTGATCACAGCTTCTTTGAACCGTTATTATAAAGTTTATCACTACCCCATTTCAGGTTGGAATACACAGTTTTAAGAACATTAACCTATTGTGGCTGGATTCAGCTTCCGTTTTGCTCTTTAGGTTCACTATTTGACAGCTGGGTAACCCTGGCAAGTGAACCTTTATGACCTTTAACCTTTGCATCCATAGAATTGTAATAAAGGAATTATCTGCACACAAATTGCATGAATCAATGAGGTAGCTCATGCAATGGGCTTAACACAGTGAAATACAGAGTACTTGCTCAAAGTGCTGTGAAATATAATTATCTTGCAAATATGGCTTCCCAGGTGGTGCTAGTGGTAAAGAATCTGCCTGCTAATGCAGGAGACATAAGAGATATGGGTTCTATCCCTGGGTTGGGAAGATACCCTGGAGAAGGGAATGGTAACCCACTCTACTATTCTTGCCTGGAGAATCAGATGGACAGAGGAGCCTGGTGGGCTACAGTCTTTGAGGGTGCAAAGAGTTGGACATGACTGAAGCAACTTAGCACACACATGCAAGTATCAGATCACCACGATGTACTCTCCCCTCCTATTACTGGGAATAGAGGAAAGTAAGGGTTATACTCCCATTTTTTTGTGTGCCAACTATGCGCAAGACACTGTAATTAGGAGTTATAAATAGATTGCATCATCTTATTTTTTAAGGAATCCTTAACATGATTACCAATAAAAATGGGAAAATTCAGTCTGATAAATCTATAGAATTGCTCAAGATTTCACAGATAGTCCATGGAGGAGTTGAGATTGGAACTCTTGTCTAATTCTTAAACTCTATTAATGTACCATGTTCTGATTACTATTTATAGGCTCTTGTTTGTTTGCCTTTTAGCAAATAAACCTGCCTGCTTCATCAGGATCTTTTCCTGTGAGTTTACTCTTCTTCGTGCCAAGTGGCCAGCGTATTGGAGCTTTAGCTCCAGCATCGGTTCTTCCAAAGCATATTCAGGGTTGCTTTCCTTTGGGACTGACCCATTTGATCTTGCAGTCCAACGGACTCCCAAGAGTCTTCAGTATCACAGTTTCAAAGACTGAACGCCAAAGGAAACGGGAGTGTCAGAGGATGAGATGGTTAGATAGCATCACTGACTCAAAGGACATGAATTTGAGCAAACTCTGGGAGGTACTGAAACACAGGGAAGCCTGGAGTGGTGTAGTCCATGGGGTCACAAAGAGTTGGACACGACTTAGCAATTGAACAACAACAACAAATAAACCTACCCCCTTCAGTTCAGTTCAGTTCAGTTTAGTCACTCAGTCATGTCCGACTCTTTGCGACTCCATGAATCACAGCACGCCAGGCCTCCCTGTCCATCACCAACCCCCGGAGTTCACTCAGACTCACGTCCATCGAGTCTGTGATGCCATTTGGTATTTAAAACACTGACACTCATTAACCACATCATGTTCTTTTTTTTTTTTTTAAATTAGAGTGAGTTTATCAAATAATACAAATATTTCTCATGTTTGAAAATGTTATTCATATAAAAATGCTTTAGAGTCAAGGTTGGATATGCTTGGAAAAAAGTATTCACAGATGAGTATGTGCGTGTTGGAAGGAAGGTGGTGGAGGGGGGCATACTATTTGAGACAACTACAAAGATGAGGGTGTGGCATCGTCCTGTGTTTGCACAGCACAGTCACTGACAGCTCAGAGGGCATTTTGCTGGATATTTATCTAATTAAATCCTTTGAGGAAGAAAGAGGATAAATTATCAGCCTCATTTTACACATGAGAAAACTACATCTCAAAGAGGTTAAATGATTTAATGAAGGTCACACCCTTACTTAGTGCATAGACCTGAGAATAGAACTTATCTTCCCAGAACAATTCTGTAATGCTGAAATTAACGAGATTAAGTATCAAGTAGAAAACTTGCTATTGTGATAGAGGGACCTAGGTGTCTCCCAATATCAATTCCCCCCTTTTCTCTTAGAATTAGAACCTCTGTTGCCAGAGTATGTGACCCCCAGGACAGTGAAAATATCTTCCAGCTTCCCCTCAGCTACAGTGTCTTCTTAGAATTTGTCTAATAAGGTAGCTGACACAAACCCCTTGTTTCATTTCTTTCTGTTTTCTCCTTTCTTCCTGAAATAAGAAGCTCCATCTTGGACCATGCCCTTGAAGACCAGATATGGTGATGTTGGGGAAAAATGATTGAAAGATCCTGAATCCCAGACAACTGGAAAGGCATCATACCAGACATGGAGAGTTCACTTCTGAAGTTCTCTATTGTAAAAATAATAAGCTTCCATCACTTTTATGCTGTTGCTTGGTTGAGGTCTCTACCATAACCAAATCTCACCCTAGGTAATATAGCACCTATTAGAGGTTTTGTCCCTGAGGTGACACAAAATGAATCTGAAGATTGGAAGAGAGAGACTGGCCAAATGGAATCAAGACCAGAAGACCACTCACATTGGTAAAGAAGCACATTTAGACAGCTTCCCAGAGTGAGGGGGCACGTGAGAGCTATCAAAACTGCGTCAGAGTGAAGGAGCTGTGGTCAACAGACAGGAAAAGGGCAGATTTCCCACACTGAAGAGACATTTAGAGATTCATAAAGGCACCCCCCATTGACTGTGGGACCCTGTCTCAGCAGGGTTCTGGGGCTCTATCCATACTGGAAAGAAGAGATGTGGAAGTTAGACAGGTTTGGAGACAGATACGGCTCATTGTTTACTACTTTCTCATTCCCTCTTCGTGGGAGCTGCTTGCCTCATTTTAAGAGAGATTCCACATCAGGACGCCTGATCTAGAGGCACGACAACCAGCACTATTTTTAGCTTAGATTCCATGGTTTTCAGAACAACTTTCTGAACCAACTTAGCTATAGAACATGTCTGCTCTCTCAGGAGACACCCCTGTTATCTACTTCCACTGAGATACAGAAAGCACATTTTTGTTGCACTTCATAGCTTGCAAAACCCTATAAGATACAGCATCACACTCAAATTTAAAATAATCTTAGATTTATAGAAAAGTTATGACGATAGTTTTCATTACCCCACCCTGAGTTTCCCGTTATTATCCTGCATGACATCTGCTTGCTATAATTGATGCATTACCATTGATTCTTATTAACTAAAGCCCATATTTTATTCAGATTTCCCTCGCTTTTACCTACTGCTGTTCCTCTTTTCCAGGATCTCACACAGGATACCACATTATATTTAGTCATCAAGTCTTTTTAAACTCCTCTTGGCCATGACACTTTCTCAGACTTCCCTGGCTTTTAATGTTCTTACTGGCCAGATGTGTTGTAGAATGTCCCACGATTTTTCTTGTCTGTAAAGAGACTATTGTGGCTATTATGTCCACTCAGTCTATCATGTCTACATAAACAGATGGAAGTTATGGATTTGGGGGCAAAGGACCACAGAAGTAAAATGCCATTCTCATCACGTCGTATTGTGAGGGAATATACATTCAATCGGAGAAGGCAATGGCACCCCCTCCAGTACTCTTGCCTGCAAAATCTCATGGACAGAGGAGCCTGGTGGGCTGCAGTCAATGGGGTCAGGAAGAATCGGACACGACTTCACTTTTCCTTTTCACTTTCATGCATTGGAGAAGGAAATGGCAGCCCACTCCAGTGTTCCTGCCTGGAGAATCCCAGAGATGGGGGAGCCTGGTGGGCTGCCGTCTATGGGGGTCACACAGAGTTGGACACGACTGAAGCAACTTAGCAGCAGCAGACATTCAATAGGATGTATCATTGATATGGTAGGCTGGTCACCTGGCTGAGGTTGATTTTGTCAAGCTTCTCCACTGTAGTTTTACTCAGATATGACATGTTAATGGTTGTTTTTATAAATTGCTGAAATAAGCTAAGGTACTTCCATTGGCAATATGATAGGATAAAGCAAGCAAGGAAAGGAGGTGGAATCTGAAAGTGAGAATAAGAAAGTAAGAGGAAGCAAGACAGAGTGAATGCACAGACACACCCACCAGTGCAAGCCGCACCAGCACCAGACCTAGGCTGTACATTAACTCTTGGAACAAAAGCATAAAAGTGGAAATATGACACATTAGGGCATTCAAATTTTCCATAAACTACTGTCCATAAGTTTGTCCTAGTGCTCAGCTGCCAAAATTTCTGATGTTGGTTCCCTCAGAAGGGTAGCATGATGCAGGAGTCAAGATTTTAGCATTCTATATTTCTACCTTGCAGAAGGAAATGACAACTCACTCCAGTACTCTTGCCTGGGAAATCCCAGGGGAGCCTGGTCACAGGATCGCAAAGAATCAGACACGCTGAACAGTAGCAACAATTTCTACCTATCTATATAGCTATCTATCATCATCGCCTACCTAAATATCATTTTCATGTAAGCTAAAGTCATGGTAATTAAGGAGAGTGCAACTGGGTTCATTCATGTAGCTCTTTAAATCTGGCTGATCCAAGGTCAAAATTTGTATTTTTAGTAATGATTACATTACTACCATTCTTTAAATGAGTTTTTGATGGTGATTAGGTATGGCAGAAAGTGAAGAAGAACTAAAGAGCCTCTTGATGAAAGTGAAAGAGGAGAGTGAAAAAGTTGGCTTAAAACTCAACATTCAGAAAACTAGCATCATGTTGGACTCTGTGGGAGAGGGCGAGGGTGGGATGATTTGGGAGAATGGCATTGAAACATGTATAATATCATATATGAAACAAGTCACCAGTCCAGGTTCGGTACATGATACTGGATGCTTGGGGCAGGTGCACTGAGACAACCCAGAGGGATGGTATGGGGAGGGAGGAGGGAGGGGGGTTTAGGATGGGGAACGCGTGTATACCTGTGGCAGATTCATGTTGATGTATGGCAAAACCAATACAATATTGTAAAGTAATTAACTTCCAATTAAAATAAATAAATTTATTAAAAAAAAAACTAAGATCATGGCACCCAGTCCCATTACTTCATGACAAATAGATGGGGAAACAGTGGAAACAGTTACAGACTATTTTGGGGGGCTCCAAAATCACTGCAGATGGTGACTGAAGCCATGAATTTAAAAGATGCTTGCTCCTTAGAAGAAAAACTGTGACAAACATAGACAGCATATTATAAAACTGAGACATTACTTTACCAACAAAGGTCTGTCTGGTCAAAGTTATGGTTTTTCCGGTAGTCATGTATGGATATAAGCGTTGGACTATAAAGAAAGCTGAGTGCTGAAGAACTGATGCTTTTGAACTGTAGTGTTGGAGAAGACTCTTGAGAGTCCCTTCCCAGGGGAGCCTGGTCACAGGATCGCAAAGAATCAGACACGCTGAACAGTAGCAACAATTTCTACCTATCTATATAGTTATTTATCATCATCATCTACCTAAATATCATTTTCATGTAAGCTAAAGTCATGGTAATTAAGGAGAGTGCAATTGGGTTCATTCATGTAGCTCTTTAAATCTGGCTGATTCAAGGTCAAAATTTGTATTTTTAGTAATGAATACATTACTACCATTCTTTAAATGAGTTTTTGATGGTGATTAGGTATGGCAGAAAGTGAAGAAGAACTAAAGAGCCTCTTGATGAAAGTGAAAGAGGAGAGTGAAAAAGTTGGCTTAAAACTCAACATTCAGAAAACTAGCATCATGTTGGACTCTGTGGGAGAGGGCGAGGGTGGGATGATTTGGGAGAATGGCATTGAAACATGTATAATATCATATATGAAACAAGTCACCAGTCCAGGTTCGGTACATGATACTGGATGCTTGGGGCTGGTGCACTGAGAGAACCCAGAGGGATGGTATGGAGAGGGAGGAGGGAGGGGGGTTTAGGATGGGGAAACGTGTATACCTGTGGCAGATTCATGTTGATGTATGGCAAAACCAATACAATATTGTAAAGTAATTAACTTCCAATTAAAATAAATAAATTTATTAAAAAAAAAAAAAACAACTAAGATCATGGCACCCAGTCCCATTACTTCATGACAAATAGATGGGGAAACAGTGGAAACAGCTACAGACTATTTTGAGGGGCTCCAAAATCACTGCAGATGGTGACTGAAGCCATGAGTTTAAAAGATGCTTGCTCCTTAGAAGAAAAACTGTGACAAACATAGACAGCGTATTAAAAAGCTGAGACATTACCAACAAAGGTCTGTCTGGTCAAAGTTATGGTTTTTCCAGTAGTCATGTATGGATATAAGTGTTGGACTATAAAGAAAGTTGAGTGCTGAAGAACTGATGCTTTTGAACTGTAGTATTGGGGAAGACTCTTGAGAGTCCCTTGGACTGCAAGGAGATCCAACCAGTCCATCCTAAAGGAAATCAGTCCAGGGTGTTCATTGGAAGGACTGATGCTGAAGCTGAAACTCCAATATTTTGACCACCTGATGTGAAGAACTGACTCATTAGAAAAGACCCTGATGCTGGGAAAGACTGAAGGCAGGAAGAGAAGGGGGCAACAGAGGATGAGACGGTTGGATGGCTTCACTGACTCGATGGACATGAGTTTGAGCAAGCTCTGGGGGTTGATGATGGACTGGCGTGCTGCAGTCCATGGGGTCGCAAAGAGTTGGACACAATTGAGCAACTGAACTGACTAAACGAGGTATCCAGAAACTCAGGCTATATTTTCTGCAGCAAAGAAATAAACAGGAAAAAAAAAAAAAAGGTAACAAAAACAGAGAGTGAAGTTATTTCTGGGATACAGTTACGTTCCAAAAAGGAAGGCAGAGCCTACACTCTCTTATGAAGAGCAGTGGCCCTAACTGGAACACATGAGCATCAGGCGGTTTTATAGATCGGAAGAGTATCTTAGAAGGGCATATGGATACACCCAGCATTTGTTAATCAATGAAGCAAGGCCAGGGCTCAAAAACTGATTGTCTTCAGATTTCTCTTTGAGAGATAATTGCATACCATACCAAATCAGCAGATATTATCCTCCTGATTATTTTATTGGTGAATGTCTCATTTAGAGCAGTTATACACCCTCATTTAAACTTGGTTCTAAATATAGCATGGCTTCAGAGCCTGTGCTTTGCATCGGCCAGAAACAGGTTTGAGTCTGTGACCATTACTTTTCACCATTCTCTTTACTGTCTTAGCTTAGTGGTTAGCCCGTAATGAACCCTCAGTGTTCATTCATGAGTGAATCACACCCTCATTTAAACTTGGTTCTAAATATAGCATGGCTTCAGAGCCTGTGCTTTGCATCGGCCAGAAACAGGTTTGAGTCTGTGACCATTACTTTTCACCATTCTCTTTACTGTCTTAGCTTAGTGGTTAGCCCGTAATGAACCCTCAGTGTTCATTCATGAGTGAACATTCATGTTCATGAACATTCATGTTTTATCAGTGTCATTATTGTTGTTATTTATGTTTCAAGTGCTGAAAACAGATGCAGATTGATTACATCAACAAAATAATAATTAATGAGTCAATGAATGAATGAATTCAGACTTTAACGTTTTCCAGGCCTTTGCTATTCAGCCAAGTGAAGGTGATAATAATAACCATCCATTTGTGGGGAAGACTATATGAGATCAGTCATGTGA
>SJYT01067337.1:222260-243055 GCA_006410635.1 Cephalophus harveyi | reverse complement strand
CATTTCGGACTCTTTTGTTGACCATGATGGCTACTCCATTTCTTCTGAGGGATTCCTGCCCGCAGTAGTAGATATAATGGTCATCTGAGTTAAATTCACCCATTCCAGTCCATTTTAGTTCGCTGATTCCTAGAATGTCGACGTTCACCCTTGTCATCTCTTGTTTCACCACTTCCAATTTGCCTTGATTCATGAACCTGACATTCCAGGTTCCTATGCAATATTGCTCTTTACAGCATCGGAGTCTGAGGCCAGGGGCAGTAGCTGGGAGAAGCCACCCATGCCCAAGGCCAGGGCCAGCAGCCAGGAGGAGCAACCCAAGGAGCGGTGGCTGCGCAGGCACAGGAGGGCCTAGAGGAGCTATCCCAAGTTGAAGGTCAGGAAGGGCAGCAGTAAGGAGATACCCCTCATCCAAGGTAAGGAACAGCGGGTGTGCTTTGCTGGAGAACCCATGGAGAGATATCCCATGCCCAAGGTAAGAGAAACCCAAGTAAGATGGTAGGTGTTGCAAGAGGGCATCAGAGGGCAGACACACTGAAACCATACTCACAGAAAACTAGTCAATCTAATCACACTAGGACCACAGCCTCGTCTAACTCAGTAAAACCAAGCCATGCCTGTGGGGCAACCAAAGACTGGCAGATCATGGTGGAGAGGCCTCACAGAACATGGTCCACTGGAGAAGGGAATGGCAAGCCACTTCAGTATTCTTGCCTTGAGAACCCCATGAACAGTATGAAAAGGCAAAATGATAGGATACCAAAAGAGGAACTCCCCAGGTCATTAGGTACCTGATATGCTACTGGAGATTTTACATGTAGTAGTGTCTATATGTTAATTTCATCCTCCTAATTTATCACTCCACCATCTCCCCCTTGGCTAGCCATATACTTATTTTCTACGTTCATGAGTCTATTTCTGTCTTGTAAATATATTCATTTATAAGTTTTTCCTCACATTATATGTATAAGTGATATCATATGATGTCTTTCTTTTTCTGTCTTGTTTATTTCACTTGGTATGGTAATCTCTAGTTGGATCCATGTTGCAGCTAATGGAATCATTCATTCTTTTTGATGGCTGAGTAATATTCCAGTGTGTGTGTGTATATGTAGTGAAAGCAAAAATGTTAATCTCTCAGTCACGTCCAACTCTTTGTGACCCCATGGACTATAGCCTGCTAGGCTCTCTGACCATGGAATTCTCCAGGCAAGAGTAGTAGAGTGGGTAGTCATTCCCTTCTCCAGGGAATCTTTCAGACGCAGAGATCAAATCTGGGTCTCCTGCATTGCAGGTGGATTCTTTACTGTTTTAGCTACCAAGGAAGCCCATATATAGGCATATGTATATATGTGGGTGTGTATATATACACACACATGTTTGTATATACACACACATATATATCTCACATCTTAAGTTAGATCATAAGGCATCTTTGCATTACTGAGACCTGACTACTGGGGAAACAGTGGAAGCAGTGTCAGACTTTATTTTTTGGGGCTCCAAAATCACACTGCAGATGGTGACTGCAGCCATAAAATTTTAAAAATGCTTACTCCTTGGAAGGAAAGTTATGACCAACCTAGATAGCATATTCAAAAGCAGAGACATTACTTTCCCAACAAAGATCCACCTAGTCAAGGCTATGGTTTTTCCAGTAGTCATGTATGGATGTGAGAGCTGGACTGTGAAGAAGGCTGAGTGCTGAAGAATTGATGCTTTTGAACTGTGGTGTTGGAGAAGACTCTTGAGAGTCCCTTGGACTGCAAGGAGATCCAACCAGTCCATTCTGAAGGAGATCGGGCCTGGGTGTTCTTTGGAAGGAATGATGCTAAAGCTGAAATTCCAATACTTTGGCCACCTCATGCAAAGAGTTGACTCATTGGAAAAGACTCTGATGCTGGGAGGGATTGGGGGCAGGAGGAGAAGGGGACGACCGAGGATGAGATGGCTGGATGGCATCACTGACTCAATGGACGTTACTTTGAGTGAACTCTGGGAGTTGGTGATGAACAGGGAGGCCTGGCGTGCTGCGATTCATGGGGTCGCAAAGAGTCGGACTCAGCTGAGCAACTGAACTGAACTGAACTGAAGTTTGGTAAAAGGAGAGGTAATCCTCTCTCTTCCTCAGTTGATTTGGAATCTGCCTGCCTAACAAAACTATAGTGTCTTCTCTGTTTCTACAAGATATAGATGATGAGATATGTAGTTACTCAGTCCCTCCAGAAAGTAAGTAGGTATATCTGTCTACTTTAGGGGCAGAGTATTAGCAAGGTCACTTGGCAAACAAAAGTGTATTAGTTATCTATTGCTTGGAGGAAAAGCTACCCAAAACTTAGCAGTTTAAAACAATTTACTATCTCACAGCTTCTGTGTGTCAGGAATCTTGACCTGGTTTACCTGGACCCTCTGCTGCTGCATCTTTCCTAAGACTGTTGTCAAGGTGTCAACTACAGCTGAGGCTTCATTTGACGTCTCAATTGGAGAAATATTTGCTTCCAAGCTCACAAGATTTTTGACAAAGTCAGTTTCTTGCAATATATTGGAGTGAGGTATTTATTGACTCCTGTCCAGAGGCTGCCCCCAACTTCTTGTCATTGAGTGTCTCCAATGTGCCATATCAATGCCAGTAAGGGCAATAAGGCATCAATAAACAGCACCTGCTGTCCCGACAGTAACTATGATTGTATGCCTATACTCATCACTATTGCCATATTCTATTCTTTAGAGCCAGTTACTAGGTCTTGCCCACTCAAAGGGAATGGATTACCCATGGACTTGAATACCAGGAGATGGGTATTATTGGCAGTCATATCGGAAGCTGCCTTCAACAACTCATAAGGCTCACTGTCCCAGCAGCCTTATCAAAAATTCTAAAAGTGATATTCTTATCGCCATCAATCTGACTCCAGTGCCCATTTCTCCATTGGTCCCCATCTCCATTGGTCGTTCAGCTCATGGCTGAACAACCTCTTAGTGGAGAAAGCACAGGCTGATTTCTAACTGCCCTCTCAACTGCGCCTTTATCCCAGCATGGGGCAGAATCTCACTGAGGATCTTAACCTTACCCTGTAAGCAAAAGGCACTGCACTTATCCTTACAGGAACTTGAGAGAATTGACCCCATCTGCTCATGTGGGCCAGTGATCTCACATAACCATCCGCTGAGGCCAAATGTATACTTGTCATGCCAGCTCTTGGGAGACACAAATACTAAAGACTCATGTGACTCTGGAGGAATGGAACCAGAGAGCGTGTGACGCAAAAATCCACACTGCATCTCCGTCAGAGAGAAGCGCTGAGAAGCGTGCCCCTTACTTATCACCACAAAGGTCCTGTCCATGTTGTAGCTAATCCAAAGAACGGGACTGGCTGAGTGACGCAAGTCCTCCTGTGCT
Organism: Cephalophus harveyi; assembly: GCA_006410635.1. Classification (NCBI taxonomy): domain Eukaryota; kingdom Metazoa; phylum Chordata; class Mammalia; order Artiodactyla; family Bovidae; genus Cephalophus; species Cephalophus harveyi. The sequence continues at coordinate 239,658 of SJYT01067337.1, read as the reverse complement.
CAGGAAGCGTCCCCAAGTGCCACACATGAGACACTGGCATTTACATGCTGCAAAAGGGCTCCAGAGCCAAACTGAGAAGCAGCTAAGCATCACCTGGGACCTGTGTATCCCTGCTCCTCTAAGACATTAAAATGAATAAACTCTGACAACACAAGCGCCAACTCTGTGTAGAGTCAAAGCCGCGTAAGCCCACCTTGCGGACAGAGACTGGGTCATTTCCTTACACTGAGATCTACGTATTGCCATATGCATAGGGTGTTTTATAGATGTGTGTTCAGTTGTTTCATTGCTAGATTTTTGTTTGCTGTTGTTGTTTGGTTACTAACAGCCTTTTTCAATTCTTAGTTTTACCTGTGCTACAATATATATGATTGCTGCATAAGAATTCTAGATGGATAAGGAGCTACTCTGCAGTTTTTAAATTATTTATTCAGAATATATATCAAGAGTACCAATATAAGATATTGGTATCTTATCTGAAAGATAAGCAACCAAGTGCTAAATTGGATGCACCTGTTTGCTGGGATGTGACAATGGATGCCGGGCATTTGCGAACGAGCAGGAAAAGAAGATCTCAAGAGAAATCTCATAACTTAGATTATACCAGATCTTAAGAAGTGCTATACCTTTGGTTCTGGACCTTCTGAAAGTGTAGACCCCTTTTTCTGGGAAATGGTGCTACCTGGAAATTTCAAGAAACCACATCCTATTTAGAGCATTTCACTCGACCTAGAATTGGACTGTCCCTCTTCCAGTACAAAGCTGTCCAGTAGATATTCCTGAGATGATGGAAGTGTTCTATTTCTGTGCAGCCCAAAACTGCAGCACAGCCAAGGGTGATTATTGACTATTTAAATGTGGCTAGTGAGACAAAGGACTATATTATTTAATTTTATTTAACTTAAATAACCACATGTGGTTTCTGACTACTGTATCAGCACAGTTGCTAGAGAATTGCTATTCAAACCCGCAGCTTTGGTATGACTTCCTACATTTCTATTAGAAATACAGAATCACAGATCGATCGGCAAACAGAATCTGCCTTTTAACAAGATTTTCAGGTGACTTGCATACACATTTGCTGTTTTAAAATATTTCTTTATAAAATTGATTAGTTTCTGACTCTCTAAGGGAATAAAACTTCAAAGCTTACTTTTTTGCATCAAAAGCCTAGAGAACACAGTATTATTTCAGCACTCTTCCTAGAGAGATATCAATGTAGAAGGTTGATTCCAAAGTTAAATCTTCCAGAGTCTTCTAAAATATGATCTGTATTCTTTCTCCAGGGGATTGTCCTGCCCCAGGGATCAAAGCAGGGTCTCCTGCATTGCAGGCAGATTCTTTACTATCTAAGCCACTAGGGAATATCCCCCAAAACTTTCATCCAACCACATTTAACCAAGACCCTCTTTCTTTCCCATTAGGGCAGCTTTCCATGTGAGCTTCATACATGTACTTGCTAAAAGATTTCCACTGACCCTAGAAAAAGGCCTCTTCATTCACTACTCTTCTTGCCATTAAATCAGCAGCAATCCTTTCCCTATAAAAGGTCAGGCTTCAAAAGTGTATATCCTGAAAACATTTAAAATTTGCACTGGACTAGTAGAAACCACAATATAAGTTATCTAAGGAGGAAAGGTGATAAGGAAGGAACAAGAAAGGACATGCCTTAAGGAGAAATGGAAGAGAAATAGCCGCGGTGAAGGAATAGGGAAGAGAGGGAGGCTGACTTTCCATGCAGCACGTTATTCAGGCTGTGATTCCAGACTGAGAAAACCACTGTGGTCCAGAATCATATTCCTCAGAGTGACTGCAGTCACTCTGGTAAACTAAATTCTAGGAATAGTAGTCGCATGCATTAGAAAGCTCTGAGTACCTCCAAAGGCACCTACACTAAATCATTCTTCCTAAATTGTCGCTGGCAGGAACTCCCAAGAACACTTCTGTGGTGGTCATTTTTGTGTTTGTTATTTTCTGGTTCTGCATACACTGCACTTTTTTCCAATATTAACTCCAGAATATTATTTGAGCATTTACCTTCTGGTCACCCTTAGCCAAGTGTATTATTGTTGTTGTTGTTCAGTCTCTCAGTCGTGTCCAACTCTTTGCAACTCCATGGCCTGTACAGTCCGCGGAATTCTCCAGGCCAGGATACTGGAGTGGGTAGCTGTTTCCTTCTCCAGGGGATCTTCCCAACCGAGGGACTGAACCCAGGTCTCCTGCACTGCAGGCAGATTCTTTACCAGCTGAGCCACCAGGGAAGCCCAAAATTCTGTAGTAAACAACATTTAAAAATTAACTTGTGATCATAAAATTCTCAGTTGTGTCCATTCATTTATGACCAGCGTGACATTATCTACCACTTGGGTGAAAAGTCACATTTTCAAATGTACAGTTTAAGTACTTGCTACAGACTCAGCCAAATTTAATTTTCTTATACAAAGAGAAATAGAAGTTAAGATGCACATTTCCAGGTATCTTGTCTTATTATTAAAATATGACTTCTAAGGGAAAGCTATGGGAACAGAAAAAAATAAAGGAAAATTTTAAGTGGGATTCCCTAAAATGTTGGAAAATTTTAAGTATGTTGAATACAATTACTTTATGTTAATATGTCTGGGTTGTTTCTTATTAGTGAAACAATGTTTGGAACTGAGAGTCTATTTCATGTAAGACATTAGATGGTGTAAAACATATCAGTAACAATAATAAATCAGTGTCAGTGTTTCTGACGGTGCATAATGTAATACCAGGCATAGAGTGGCATTCTATCTTGAGCCACTTACACCCCTAAAGGAAACGGCAGTCACGTGTCCTAAATCACAAGTTTCCACAACACCAGAGACTTCCAGCATGCCATTGCTTTTTTGGTGGCTATATGCAAAAATGCAGCGGTATATAGATTCATTTTAACAGAGATTTTTGTGAGAGGAAGCTAAGTGTTCTGTATCAAATTAGGAATGAGAGTTGCAGCCAGTGAAGATGGGGGGGAAAAAGAGCTTATCCCTTACTGCTGGCAAAGCCAATTAGGCGTATCTTTGTTTCATGACAGCTATATAAAGAATTGGGGAGTGGAGAGTGTGGGCATTTGATATGGATTGCAAACTAATTCATTCTGTTGGCTCACATAAAAACAGTTAGTAGAATATCCGGTAGATGCTTTTTGGCCTCACCTCCCTAAAACATGTAAGGCTATGCAATTTAATACACACAGTGGTTTTCTGTTTTCTATCCAAAAATATGAGTTTCTTCAAATAGAGCATTTAAGATATGTCGAGATAAATCCTGATTCATTAGATTATTTAAAACTAAAATCAAACTCACATTTGTGTAATGCTTCTGATGACTTTGACTTTCTGTTTATCCACCACATGCTAACAATACACTAAGTGTTCAATATGCATATTTAGCACCAAAATGAATTTTGTTACTGTAATTTATTTCATTGTTTAAACCTTTGCAATTTATGTATTCCTCCATCACTTCTACTGTATTGTGACTTTTGAGAGTCCCTTGGACAAAAAAGAGAACAAACCAGCCAATCCTAAAGGAAATCAATCCTGAATATTCATGGGGAGGACTAATACTGAAGCTGAAGCTCCAATACTTTGATACCAAGAGCCGACTCATTAGAAAAGACCCAGATGCTGGGAAAGATTAAGGGCAAGAGGAGAAGGGGGTAACAGGTGATGAGATAGTTGGATGGCATCATTGACAAAATAGACATGAGTCTGAACAAACTATGGGAGATAGTGAAGGACAGGGAAGCCTGGCATGCTGCAGTCCATGAACAGCAACAACGACAAAAGCAAAAGGCTTTCACTTGTGTCTACTTTGTCCGCACTACACAAAGACACTGGGAACTCAACAGTTTGTGAAATAAATTCAGTATCGGTTTCTATAGAAAAATATGGTAAGCATTTTGATTAATAGTTTATTAAGGAAGTCCTACAAGTAAGGTATAGTGGGATTCTCCTGACCAGCACTCATTCTTATTTCACAAACACATATTTAAAAGATAAAAAATTATTTTAAGCACAAGGCTGTAGCAATTAGATAGCAATTCTGACTGCTTACTGTCAGCCAGGTAAAATGCCAAGCACTCTCAATCCATTATTTCTTCTCTTTTTAGTAAAGCATCTGTCTATGATGCGGGAGACCCGGGTTCAATCCCTGGGTTGGGAAGATCCCCTGGAGAAGGAAATGGCAATCCACTCCAGGACAATTGCCTGGAAAATCCCATGGAGAGAGGAGCCTGGTAGGCTACAGTCCATGGAGTCGCAAAGAGTCGGACATGACTGAGTAACTTCACTTCTATATGGTAATGATATTTCTATCCAAGCATCACAAGTAAAGAAACTAATGCTTCCTTAATAGAGGACTTAATTGTATACCCAAAATCATACAATCTGACACTGAGTCTTCATTCATAGCCATGATATGCTGCTACCCAATAGGTTCTTTATTTTGATGACACTGAGAAGTCATAGGTAAAGGCTAAGCCTGTGGGAACAGGTAGGTGGGTAATTGACTTTACCATAAACTCTAATCTCTCCTGTTTGTTTCCTAGCTTCAGAAATGAGATCAGCCACATAAATTCCTTCAATCCACAGGGTAAATACGGAAAGAGATTATATGAGATTTTAAGTAAGGAAATTGTTTGGTTTGAGGAGGTTGGCACAGACCAACCAGCACTGAAAAGCACAGTTGGCTGTGTGCTCAGAGCAAACAGGTCTACAGAGAGGGAAAAGAATTGTGAACCTGCCTGGGATCACTGGTCCAGGAAAGGTAGTTTGCTTGGGATATCATCATCCCCTGTTGTATCAGCAACTCCTCCAGTAAAAGATGTTAAAATGACCAAGGGGGAAAATATGAGCATTTTGTAAGACAATTGGAGATGTTTGGTTGGACAGCTATCACCCAAACCGACAAATAATTAATAGTAAGTAATATTCCCTAAAGGCTCAGCAGGTAGAGAATCCTCCTGCCAAGCAGGAGATGCAGGTTGGATCCCTGAGTCAGAAAGTTCCCCTGGAGTAGGAAATGGCAACCCACTCCAGTATTCTTGCCTGGGAAATCACATGGGCAGAGGAGCCTGGTGGGCTACTGTCCATAGGGTCACAAAGAGTCGGACATGACTTAGCAACTAAACCACAACAATATGTATATTTAAGCGTGCATTCCCTTATTTCCTGGTTTTACTTTTTACTTTCTTACCTGTGAAATCTATACAGAAAAAAAAACAAAATGACTTACTTGCTTCAGAAAAGATTCTTGTCATTTTATATAAACTTTATGTTCAGCTATAGTGATCCCAACCTTAATCAATCCACAAATTCTATTAGAATTTAAAATGATAATTTCAATTCTATCATAAAAAGAGGTTTAAGTTTAAGGATTAAGAAAATATTTCCAAGACAGCCTAAGAAATGTTTTTTCTCCTCTTTTATTTTTAGAATGTGAAATTAATACAGTTTTCACTCTGAATTTTCCCATTATAGAAAAGGAAAACAACTAAGATTCTATACCCAGTAAAATTAGTCTTTTAAAATTGCTGTCATTTAGTCTTTCACATTTAATATATCAAGGATTTTAATTTTCTATTAGATGATTAATATCTAGAGAAGCTACACATCAATTGAAACAGCTAAAATTTAAAAGATTTGAAAAATTAACCATGTCAAGTGTTGGCAGGGTTGAGAAGGAGCTGAAATTCTGGAACACTGCTGGTAAGAATGTAAAATGGTTTGGCCACTTTGGAAAGCAGTCTGGCAGTTTCTTAAAAGATTAAATATACAACTAACATTTCATCAGACTCTCTGAAATTCTAAATCTAAGTAAAGACCTCTGTCTGTGCAAAGATTTGCTCATGAAAATTAATAGCTGTTTTGTTCGTAATAGCCCAAATATGAAAGCAACCAAAATGCCCAAACGGTGATCTATCCATACTGTAGAATTACTTAGTAATAAAAAGAAATGAATTATTAATAAAGGTTACAGCATGAATGGACCTCAAGATAATTATGCATGGATAAAACCTAAATAGTATGTTGAGAGAAAAAAGCCACACATACTCAAACACACAAAAAAAGACATATCTATGACCCACCCTATTTGACTTTCAAGAATAAGCAAAATAAGCAATACTATGTAAAACTCAGGATATTCACCATCCTGTAGACAAGGAGGGTGGGTATTGACTAGAAAGGGGCATAATTGGCCTTTCTGTGCTGATGGAAACCTTATTTTCAGTTTAGGTTATTCAGCTGCGTACAGTTGTCAAAATTCCTCAGCATGAACACTTAATATCCATGCATTATATTGTATATAATTATATATCAATCACATTTTAAAAGAAGAGCCATGAAAAGTAAATTACTCTTTATACCATCCCTCACATATAATTTCCTCAATATTTTACACATTGCTATTGCAGATGGAGTTTATTTTTCATATTTTTAAAAACAAGCTCAAAACATAATTAAGAGAATATTAAATGTATTTTTTCCATAAAGGACTTCAAATGAAATAGCAGAAAAAGCAAATAGCCAAACAAGAAAACAGACAAACAAATCCAAAGGGATATTCTACAACAAGAGCCTTCTCCAAACTTAGCTTAAACCCAGTGTTTTCTTCATGATCAGATCATTTTGTTAATTTCAGCTCATCTATGGATGGAGGTTCATGACATTGTACAGGAGACAGGGATCAAGACCATCCCCATGAAAAAGAAATGCAAAAAAGCAAAATGGCTGTCTAGGGAGGCCTTACAAATAGCTGTGAAAAGAAGAGAAGCAAAAAGCAAAGGAGAAAAGGAAAGCTATACCCATTTGAATGCAGAGTTCCAAAGAACAGCAAGGAGAGATAAGAAAGCCTTCTTCAGTGATCAATGCAAAGAAATAGAGGAAAACAACAGAATGGTAACTAAGATCATGGCATCCGGTCCCATCACTTCATGGGAAATAGATGGGGAAACAGTGGAAACAGTGTCAGACTTTATTTTTGGGGCTCCAAAATCACTGCAGGTAGTGATTGCAGCCATGAAATTAAAAGACATTTATTCCTTGGAAAGAAAGTTATGACCAACCTAGGTAGCATATTCAAAAGCAGAGACATTACTTTGCCAACAAAGGTCCGTCTGGTTAAGGCTATGGTTTTTCCAGTGGTCATGTATGGATGTGAGAGTTGGACTGTGAAGAAAGCTGAGCACTGATGAATTGACGCTTTTGAGTTGTGGTGTTGGAGAAGACTCTTGAGAGTCCCTTGAACTGCAAGGAGATCCAACCAGTCCATTCTAAAGGAGATCAGTCCTAGGTGTTCATTGGAAGGACTGATGCTGAAGCTGAAACTCCAATACTTTGGCCACCTCACGTGAAGAGTTGACTCATTGGAAAAGACCCTGATGCTAGGAGGGATTGGGAGCAAGAGGAGAAGGGATGACAGAGGATGAGATGGCTGGATGCCATCACCAACTCGATGGACATGGGTTTGGGTGAACTCTGGGAGTTGGTGATGGACAGGGAGGCCTGGCGTGCTGCAATTCATGAGGTCGCAAAGAGTCAGACATGACTGAGAGACTGAACTGAACTGAAGGTAATTAAACATTAATACGGATTTTCTTGGCCATTTGAAAATAAATGTCCTGCTCCACTATTCTGGGGATACTTTGGTCCCATTCAGCCAATTTAAACCTACATTGTGAAGTAGTTTCTTTGTTTTGTTGCCTAAAGATATATATAGTGTACAATAAAAAAGGGAAGATTATTAGTAAAAAGAAAAAAGCAATGATGAAGTAGATTTAAATGAGATGATCCTGCTGTCTCAGTCATTAGGCAGACTTTTAAAATTACATAGCAATTATCCAAAAGTGTCCTGTAGGAGGGCATGGCAACCCACTCCAATATTCTTGTCTGGAGAATCCCATGGACAGAGGAACCTGGCGGGCTGCAGTCCATAGGGTCACACAGAGTCGACACAACTGAAGCAACTTAGCACAGCACAGCACATCCAACTTTAGACATCAGAAGAACTAATGCCAATTTGGGTACAGGGGTATCTGTGTGGGGGTCTGGTTGTAATTATTTATGGATTTTTCTCCTTCATTACTTACCTCAGAGGAGAGCTAAATACCCCATGATTTTAATGCTTTTAAGCCAAAGCATTTTCCTTTTAGGGCAGAGATAATTAGAGTCCCTTGAACTGCAAAGAGATCAAACCAGTCAATCCTAAAGAAAATCAACCCTGACTATTCATTCAAAGAACTGATGCTGAAGATTAAGCTCCAATACTTTGGTCACTTGATGCAAAGAGCCAACTCATTAGAAAAGACTGTTGCTGAGAAAGACTGAAGGCAGGAGGAGAAAGAGAGATGGTTGGATGGCATCACCAATTCAATGGATTTGAGTTTGAGCAAACTCCTGGAGACAGTGAAGAGCAGGTGAGCCTGGTATATTGCAGTCCACTGGGTTGCAAAGAGTTGTACATGAATTAGTGAGTGAACAACAACAATTTAGAATGTGTGTACACACTGTGCATCTAGAAGTCAGAATTAAAGAAGTAACTGTATTGCTAAGTCTCAATGAAATTTTGCCAACTATTCTCTTTCCTGGGAACCATGATGTGAATGGCACCCCCTGGAGATGTGCAGGGTACATAACCATCTATGGAGTCCTGCAGTCCCCCTTCCTTCATTTAAACATCCAAATTTGAATGTCACGTTGTCAAATTTCCACCCAGCCCCCCTTCCTTTGATAGCCATCCCTCGCATTTCTCCAAAACATTAGCTCCTGGACCTAACGTTCCTCTCTCTTTGACATTTCCTGTCTCCAAATAGATGATTCTTCCAACATTCTGGTTTCTTACAGTTTTGAACCCTGTTTATTCTGATGGTCATATTCTTCCACCTGTCTCAGTCATTAACTTACCATTCTCACACACCAGTGGCTCTCAAAGTTCAGTTTCAATATCACCTGGGTATTTGCTAAAAATGAGCATTCTCAGACCTCACTTCAGATCTACATTGAAACAGTAAATGTGGGATAGGGCCCAGAAATTTCTGTTTAACAAACCCAGCATGTGATTCTGGTGCTTGTTCAATTTTAACATCATTATTATCAAAAAATATAGCACCTCTATAACCAAGTTCCAAGAATCCCACACTCTGACCTCAGTTTAACTATACTGCCCTGGCTCTTACCAGAATCTCATCTCTCCCTAGAGTATAACTTGAACACTGTATTTCATATCAATCATATTCATATTATTTTACTTACTTGGCAAAAAAGCTCAACTCTAATTAAGACCAAACTTCAACCCTTTTCTGTCTGACTCAGAAGAGCTGCTGCTGCTAAGTCGCTTCAGTCGTGTCCGACTCTGTGCGACCCCATAGACGGCAGCCCACCAGGCTCCTCCGTCCCTGGGATTCTCCAGGCAAGAACACTGGAGTGGGTTGCCATTTCCTTCTCCATCAGAAGAGCTAAACATGGCTAAAAAAAATCTAGTATCAACTTAAATTTGCAGTCACTATCCTCGGGGGCCCTTTGTGATGCAGGACAATCATTCTAGATAGATCATCTCTATTCTCCCTCCCTCCCCACTGAGGGACTATTAGGAAATTCCCCACTTCTGCTCGTCTTCACTCCTATCTGATAACTTTGCTTCCTATGTCAACAAAAGGTAGCAACAATCAGAATAGAATTTCTCCTGTCACTTCTATCCACCTACCAGCATCTGACTCTTAACACTCTGCCTGCCCACCACTTTCTCCAACTTGAGTGAACTTCTGAGATCAACCTTTTCTACTTTTGCACTAGTTTTCATCCTCTCTTGCCTACTCAAGGATGTTATTCTAGTACCTATCCACTCTTTTCTGCTTCATAAGCTTTTCCCTCTTACTGGATCATTTCATCTACGTAAAGCATCTTTTTTACATTTAAAAAAAAAAAAAAAAACCCTCTTGATATTAATAAAACTTTCCCCTCCAATTACTGCCCCATCCTTCCTATTAATAGCAGAACTTCCTCCACAGAGCATTCCTCCAAGTATAGAGTCATCTATGCTTGTTTTATACAATTCCTCAGGCCTCATTTTCTCCTAAACCCATTCATTAGGTTTCACTCCTATCACTCCACCCAAGTGTTTCTATTAAGGTCTCCTCTGATGTACTTCACTGGCTCAACCTGCCAATCATACTTGACTCATTCTCTCTTCCCTACCAGCTCTCCCTCCCTTTAGCTTTCACCATGTTTCTTCCGCATGAACAACTCCTCCGTCTGTGTCTCCATTCTCACTTCTCAGTCACTGTACACTGGAATTCCCCAGTTCTTGACCTTCTTCTTCTTTTCTTCTTATCCTTCACTGACACCCTTAATGATGTCATTAGTCTCAAGATTTTAAATACCTTCTACCCTGATCATTTCTAATTTTATATCACAGGCCAAGCCTGCTTGGCAAACTTTACACTTGTATATTTAACTGCATTAATTCAGCATTTCCACTGGCTTCCCAGGTGACACAGTGGTAAAGAATCTGCCTGCCAATGCAGGGGATGCAAGAGATGTGGGTTTGATCCCTGAGTAGGAATCTTCCTTGGAATAGAAAAGTCAGTCCACTCTAGTATTCTTGCCTGGATAATTCCATGGACAGAAGAGCCTGGGCTACAGCCCATGGGGTCACTAAGAGTCGGACACACTGAGCCCACACACAGGCAACAGACATTGAAAACACAATATGATCCAAATTGAACTTCTCTTCTTCCTCTGCAAACCAGTTCTAACTAGAGTCTTCCCATCTCTGGAAAGCATAACCACACGCTTCGAACTGCTAAGGGTCAAAACTTGCAAATCTCCCTTGACTTCTTTTTTCTCTCTTACATGCAATTCATCAGTAGTCCTATTGACTTTATCCTCAAAATATACCTCAAATCCCACTTTTCAGATACTACATAGCCACATTATCTCTCACTTGGATTATTGAAATAGCTTCTCAACATCATCACTTCACCTTTCATTCAGGCAGTCAGAGTAATCCTTTAAAAAAAATGTATCAGAATATTGCATTCCTCTGCTCAGAATGGTGCAGCATCTTCCCAGGTCTTCTAGCTGGAAATTCAGAATCCTTACAGTCCTACATAATTTGACCCGCTCCCCTTTATTTCAACAATTCACTGACGACTGGTTTTCCCTTTGATAGTTCTGCCAGTCAGTCCAATGCAATTGTTTCAAAAAACAACTTTTTTGTTGATGGTGAAATAAGAATAAAAGAGAAAACAGGCTGAGTAATTGAGGGATGATGACAATAATAGATAGCACTTATTCAGCAATATCCTAAGTGTGTTACATATCTATTAATTCACTTAATTCTTTAACAACTCTATGAAGCAAGTATTACCATTATGCCCCAGATTTCCAGATGAAAACAATTGAAGAGCAGATGTGGGAAGCAATCTGCCCAATGTATCCAGCTGCTAAGTAGATGAGCTAGAATTTGGACCTACACAATATAATTCTACAGCTCATGTTTTTATCCACTCGACTAAGCATGCATGCTAAGTCACTTCAGTCATGTCTAACTCTTTGTGACACTATGGACCCACCAGCCACCTCTCTCCATGGGTATTCTCCAGGTAAGAATACTGGAGTGGGTTGCCATGCCCTCCTCCAGGGATCTTCCCTGACCCAGGGATCAAAATGGCATCTCTGGTGTCTCCTGCATTGGCAGCCAGTTCTTTACCACTAGCCCTACCTGGAAAGCCCCCACTTGACTATATTGCCTCTAAACAATAACAGATTATAAGGATTTTATTTATTTTGAAAAATGTTAACTCACTAATAACCAAAACAGAAAAGCTAGCAGAGAAAGTTGAGGGAAGAGAGTAGATAAAGCAAAACCTAAATGTGAGAAAGAAACTCAAGTGTAATTTTAATTTCAGAAGAAAAAAAGACACATTTTATTTTCTTTACTTTTTTCCAGTTTTCCCAGTATGACAATATTAACTGATGTACAGCCCTCTTTAAGTTTAATGTAAACAGAAGAATGATTTGCCTTACATATGTTATGAAATGATTACCACAATAAGTTTAGTGAATACCCATCATCTGATATAAACACAAAATTAAAGAATAGAGAAAAATGTTTTACTTGTGATGAAAACTCTTAGGATTTACTTAACAACTTTCATATATAATGTACAGAGTTACATTGCACTGTTACGCTATTCAGTTATACTGTATACCAATTAGAGGTAGAGCTCAGGGCCCAGCTGGGCCAGGTGGCCCAGATTTATAATGGGCCCAAACAATGGTCCTATTCTTACTCCTGTAATATATGCCAATCACATCAATGATCTATTTATTAAGGCAACTAGTCTAGTGACCCATTAATCTATTTCAGTTATCATCATTTGAAAGTCACAAGCTATGTCCCTTCTTAAAAGTTTCTACACGTATGTTCAGTTCAGTTCAGTTCAGTCGCTGAGTCATGTCTGACTCTTTGTGATCCCATGAACTGCAGCACGCCAGGCCTCCCTGTCCGTAACCAACCCCCAGCGTCCACCCAAACCCATGTCCATCAAGTCGATGATGCCATCCAGCCATCTCATCCTCTGTCATCCCCTTCTCCTCCTGCCCTCAATCTTTCCCAGCATCAGAGTCTTTTCCAATGAGTCAGCTCTTCACACAAGGTGGCCAAAGTATTCGAGTTTCAGCTTCAGTATCAGTCCTTCCAATGAACACTCAGGACTGATCTCCTTTAGGATGGACTGGTTGTATCTCCTTGCAGACCAAGGGACTCCCAAGAGTCTTCTCCAACACCACAGTTCAAAAGCATCAGTTCTTCAGTGCTCAGCTTTCTTTATAGTCCAACTCTCACATCTATACATGACCACTGGAAAAACCATAGCCTTGACTACATGGACCTTTGTTGGCAAAGTTGGTCATAACTTTCTTTCCAAGGAGTAAGCATCTTTTAATTTCATTGCTGCAATCACCATCTGCAGTGATTTGGGGGCCCCCCAAAAATAAAGTCTGACATTGTTTCCACTGTTTCCCCATCTATGTGCCATGAAGTGACGGGACCGGATGCCATGATCTTAGTTTTCTGAATGTTGAGCTTTAAGCCAACTTTTTCACTCTCCTCTTTCACTTTCATCAACAGGCTCTTTAGTTCTTCTTCATTTTCTGCCATAAGGGTGGTGTCATATGGATATCTGAGGTTATTGATATTTCTCCCGGCAGTCTTGATTCCAGCTTGTGCTTCCTCCAGCCCAGCATTTCTCATGATGTACTCTGCATATAAGTTAAATAAGCAGGGTGACAATATACAGCCTTGACGTACTCCTTTTCCTATTTGGAACCAGTCTGGTGTTCCGTATCCAATTCTAACTACAGTTCAACAGGTATGAGTTATCACTAATTCAGACTGACCCTCTTCCCAGTTGGTCCAAATATTTCATATTTTCTGTACTTCTTTCATCCATTCTAAGACACAATCATTTCATATTTTATTATCTCAGAAATCAAGTTATGTCTTACACTTGATTTCTGAAATTGTGAGCATTTCCCGCTGAAAATGAAAGTTTGTTGCTAAGTTGTTTCCAACTCTTTGTGACTCCATGGACTGCAGCCTGCCAGGATCCTCTGTCCATGGGATTTTTCAGCCAAAAATACAGGCATGGGTTGCCATTTCCTCCTCCAAGGGATCTTCCCAACCCAAGGATTGAATCCACGTCTCCTTTTTGGCAGGCAGATTCTTTACCACTGAATCACATGGGAAGCCTATGTATTTTACAATCTATGGCATCTTAAATGAGATGAACCACAATATTTACTTTGTTTTCAGTTGACGTGAATGCTTCCAAGCCAAAGAAAGGTTAGAAACTTAACCTCAATACTCAAGATTTCTATAGTTTGTTTTCCTACAACACAAGCCCTCATGTTAATTATATACATGTTATTTTATACTCCTGTCAGCTCTATGAGGTAAGTGTCTGTTATCACTTCCTTTCATAGCTGAAGAAGCAGAGGTTTGGAGAAGGTAATCCCCCTGCAAGAGGTCTCTAGGCCATGGAGCCAGGAGCTGAATGCATGTCCTGAGGCACCAATTCTGGTCCTTTGTCTGCTCCACCATAATTACTCCTAGACTTTTGGTCTGAATAAAGTTCCTTTTACCTACACTTTAAGGTGCAAAGACTACCTGCACAACCTTGGTTCTAATTGACAACTTCTCCTCATCTATATAAAGTATATAAGAATTGTACACAACATCTCTCTGTACTCATGAAAAATGGCATAGAGGAGCTGACTTCTTATCCTTTTCTGAGTTCTTTTCACTTCATAAATCACAGTCAATGAAATTTTAGGGTCTTCATACTAAAATACAGAAGTCTTTTGGAGGAAAGAAAAAGAAATTCCTAAAAAATTCAAAAATTGCTCTGTAGAAGTGGGACAATACTTTGAGCTGATAAAGGGAATAAAGATAGCCAATGTTGTTAAGCAGTCAGTGAATAAATAATCCTCAACTCCACATTTATTTGAAGACTACCAGAAAGACAATAAAACCGCATGAAAATGACATAGACATCTGTTCCTTACAGACAACAGAATATGCCAATTTGCCAATGAAATTATTACAGTCAACCCTTCTTTTCAGGTATCACAAGATGTTTACCTTAAATTACTCACAAAATGGGTTGCTCACAGATGATGGCAAGCCACCCTCAGATTCCTGGGCAACCAAGCCAATTTGGATGTTTATGCAACCAAAGCAGTCAAATTTCCAAATTACTAATCTGGCTGAAGAACCAGATTTATTTTGGAAGTTTGGTGAAATAAATAAATAGACTTGAAGCCTGGGACTGAGCAAGATCTACTTATAATGAGGGCTGGACTGCTGTCAAAGAGAAGGAAAAGACAAAAGCAAGGATCCCTAGAAAAAGGGTAGTAAATGAATTTCTGAATCAACTCTGCCACATGAAGATTAAGCTAAATGTTAGTATGGTCTCAGATACTAAAATGTATTTCTAACGAGTAGTAAATAAAACAGCATGGCACTAAGGCAGGAATAGATCAGCAAAGGAGACAGTATGGTAATTTAACCAAATCAATAGAGAAAAGATGGATTAGTGAATAACTGATTTAGGAACAGCTGACCAGTAACTTGGAAAGCCAGGTAAAACTGGACCACTACACCTTTCTTTAAAGCAAAGCAAATTCCAAATGAATTAAAAATTAGAATGTAAAAAATAAAACCTAAAAATAGTAGGAAAATATCTTTAAAATCTCAGCAGGGAAAGCTTTCTAATAATCTCAAAAAACAAAGCAAGCATCCATAAAATAAAAGATCAGTATCTTTAATTCCATAAAATCACATAGTTCCTACATAGCAAAGTATCTCTACAAGCTAGATTGAAAGATAAATGACAACCTAAAGAAACAATATTTTCAAGCCTATGTCCATAAAATTTTAATACCTTTTTTAAAAGTTCTCAAAATAAATATTTTTTTAAAAAGAAAGCAATAGACAAAAGAAAAGCAAAAAAAAGCAAATGACTCTGCATGAGAGATCTTCAGTTCAGTTCAGTTCAGTGACTCAGTCGTGTTTGACTCTTTGCGATCCCATGAACAGCAGTACGCCAGGCCTCCCTGTCCATCACCAACCCCCGGAGTCCACCCAAACCCATGTCCATCAAGTCGATGATGTCATTCAACCATCACATCCTCTGTCATCCCCTTCTGCTCCTGCCCTCAATCTTTCCAAAGGTCTTTCAGGATCTTTTCCAATGAGTCAGCCCTTCGCATCAGGTGGCCAAAGTATTGGAGTTTCAGCTTCAGCATCAGTCCTTCCAATGAACACTCAGGACTGATCTCCTTTAGGATGGACTGGTTGGATCACCTTGTGGTCCAAGGGACTCTCAAGAGTCTTCTCCAATACCACAGTTCAAAAGCATCAGTTCTTCAGCGCTCAGCTTTCTTTATAGTCCAACTCTCACATCTATACATGACCACTGGAAAAACAATAGCCTTGACTACATGGACCTTTGTTGGCAAAGTAATGTCTCTGCTTTTTAATATGCTATCTAGGTTGGTCATAACTTTCCTTCCAAGCAGTAAGCATCTTTTAATTTCATTGCTGCTATCACCATCTGCAGTGATTTTGTAGCCCAGAAAAATAAAGTCAGGCACTGTTTCCACTGTTTCCCCATCTATTTGCCATGAAATGATGGGACCAGATGCCATGATATTCATTTTCTGAATGTTGAGCTTAAAGCCAACTTTTTCACTCTCCTCTTCCACTTTCATCAAGAGGCTTTTTAGTTCTTCACTTTCTGCCATAAGGGTGGTGTTATCTACATATCAGAGGTTATTGATATTTCTCCCGGCAATCTGATACCAGCTTGTGCTTCTTCCAGCCCAGCGTTTCTCATGATGTACTTTGCATATAAGTTAAATAAGCAGGGTGACAATATACAGCCTTGACGTACTCCTTTTCCTATTTGGAACCAGTCTGTTGTTCCATATCCAGTTCTAACTGTTGCCTCCTGACCTGCATACAAGTTTCTCAAGAGTCAGATCAGGCAGTCTGGTAATCCCATCTCTTTCAGAATTTTCCACAGTTTATTGTGATCCACACAGTCAAAGGCTTTGGCATAGTCAATAAAGCAGAAATAGATGTTTTTCTGGGACTCTCTTCCTTTTTCCATGATCCAGCAGATGTTGGCAATTTGATCTCTGGTTCCTCTGCTTTTTCTAAAACCAGCTTGAACATCTGGAAGTTCACGGTTCACGTATTGCTGAAGCCTGGCTTGGAGAATTTTGAGCATTACTTTACTAGCATGTGAGATGAGTGCAATTGTGCAGTAGTTGGAGCATTCTTTGGCATTGCCTTTCTTTGGGATTGGAATGAAAACTGACCTTTTCCAGTCCTGTGGCCACTGCTGAGTTTTCCATATTTGCTGGCATATTGAGTGCGGCACTTTCACAGCATCATCTTTCAGGATTTGAAATAGCTCAACTGGAATTCCATCACCTCCACTAGCTTTGTTCATAGTAATGCCTCCTAAGGCCCACTTGACTTCACATTCCAGGATGTCTGGCTCTAGGTGAGTGATCACACCATCGTGATTATCTGGGTCGTGAAGATCTTTTTTGTATAGTTCTTCTGTGTATTCTTGCCACCTCTTCTTAATATCTTCTGCTTCTGTTAGGGCCATACCATTTCTGTCCTTTATCGAGCCCATCTTTGCATGAAATATTCCCTTGGCTTCTCTATATTTGCTTGAAGAGATCTCTAGTCTTTCCCATTCTGTTCTTTTCCTCTATTTCTTTGCACTGATCACTGAGGAAGGCTTTCTTATCTCTCCTTGCTATTCTTTGGAACTCTGCATTCAGATGCTTATATCTTT
>SJYT01067337.1:65876-222155 GCA_006410635.1 Cephalophus harveyi | reverse complement strand
TTACTTTACTAGCGTGTGAGATGAGTGCAATTGTGCAGTAGTTGGAGCATTCTTTGGCATTGCCTTTCTTTGGGATTGGAATGAAAACTGACCTTTTCCAGTCCTGTGGCCACTGCTGAGTTTTCCATATTTGCTGGCATATTGAGTGCGGCACTTTCACAGCATCATCTTTCAGGATTTGAAATAGCTCAACTGGAATTCCATCACCTCCACTAGCTTTGTTCATAGTAATGCCTCCTAAGGCCCACTTGACTTCACATTCCAGGATGTCTGGCTCTAGGTGAGTGATCACACCATCGTGATTATCTGGGTCGTGAAGATCTTTTTTGTATAGTTCTTCTGTGTATTCTTGCCACCTCTTCTTAATATCTTCTGCTTCTGTTAGGGCCATACCATTTCTGTCCTTTATCGAGCCCATCTTTGCATGAAATATTCCCTTGGCTTCTCTATATTTGCTTGAAGAGATCTCTAGTCTTTCCCATTCTGTTCTTTTCCTCTATTTCTTTGCACTGATCACTGAGGAAGGCTTTCTTATCTCTCCTTGCTATTCTTTGGAACTCTGCATTCAGATGCTTATATCTTTCCTTTTCTCCTTTGCTTTTCGTTTCTCTTCTTTTCACAGCTATTTGTAAGGCCTCCCCAGACAGCCATTTTGCTTTTTTGCATTTCTTTTCCATGGGATGGTCTTGATCCCTGTCTCCTGTACAATGTCACGAACCTCATTTCATAGTTCATCAGGCACTCTATCTATCAGATCTAGTCCCTTAAATCTATTTCTCACTTCTACTGTATAGTCATAAGGGATTTGATTGAGGTCATACCTGAATGGTCTAGTGGTTTTCTCCACTTTCTTCAGTTTCAGTCTGAATTTGGCAATAAGGAGTTCATGATCTGAGCCACAGTCAGCTCCCAGTCTTGTTTTTGCTGACTGTATAGAGCTTCCCCATCTTTGGTTGCAAAGAATATAATCAATCTGATTTCGGTGTTGACCATCTGGTGATGTCCATGTGTAGAGTCTTCTCTTGTGTTGTTGGAAGAGAGTGTTTGCTATGACCAGTGCGTTCTCTTGACAGAACTCTGTTAGCTTTTGGCCTGCTTCATTCTGTACACCAAGGCCAAATTTGCCTGTTACTTCAGGTGTTTCTTGACTTCCTACTTTTGCATTCCAGTCCCCTATAGTGAGTGATCTTATTTGGGCAATAAAATGTTCTCAAATAGATTTATAGTGACAGTCATACAACTTGGTAAATTTACTAAAAGTTAATAATAAAATAAATATAGTAATCAAATTGTACACTTGAAGAATTATGTGATATGTTGAATGTCTCAACAAAAGTGTTAATAAATGAACAGTAAACATTATAACAGATGTTCTTCCTCACTAATATCAAAAGAAATGCAAATAGTGCCTACCTTCCTAAGCTTCCGCAGCAGCACATTGCCTGGTTTTCTTCCTTCCTCTCACATGGTACCTCAGCCTCATTTGTTCATTCTTCCACATCTAGAGTTGGCTATTACCCAGGGTTCTCTACTGAACCTCCCTCCCATTTTGCCACATTCCTTTGCTAGGAATTAGCACTTGCAACTGGTTATTGGTACTGGCTTTTGTTACAATAACAACAAAGGCAGCAATATAAAGCAACATTGCAGACCTCCTTTCTAAGCTCCAGAATCATACATACAACTTTCTGCTTGATGTCTCCACTTGGTTGAATCATCAGCATATCAAATTTGTGCAGAGGAAACCTCTTTAATTCCATCACTGCCCACCCAATCCTATCATTCTCTTCCTTGAACACTCCCCTCCTTTGAACATGGTATTTCTCTTCCCACTTGTTTGTGCCAAAACTCTGAGATTCATCCTTGTTGTCTTTTTCTCCTTTACCTTCTCATCCAATCCATCCTGTTCCTGTAGGATCTACGCCAACAGAGTTTTTGGATTCCATTCTTTTCCTTGCAACTCAATGGCCCCCTAATGGTTCCAACTATCATCATCTCCCATTGAACAATTCAAACAGCACCTAAGTGGTTTCCCAATCCAC
The DNA here is from genome assembly GCA_006410635.1 of Cephalophus harveyi. Classification (NCBI taxonomy): domain Eukaryota; kingdom Metazoa; phylum Chordata; class Mammalia; order Artiodactyla; family Bovidae; genus Cephalophus; species Cephalophus harveyi. Next base: position 220,113 of record SJYT01067337.1, on the reverse strand, counting down.
TCTTTTCAGTGGACATTGAGACACAGTACACAAATTCTGCTTCAGTGAAGGACTTCTTATCCAGAAGTTGGGCTTGATATCAGCCCCTTAGGGTTACCTTGGCTTCAGAGAACTGCCTTACCCCAGATCACACTCCATCCTGGACAAGCCCATATCCAATGACATTAGAGTGTGGAGGTATGAATGTCCGAATATCTTAGTATCACTGGACTACTCTGGAGGATCACTTCTCCCTGTGAGGTCAGCCAAATTCCAAATCATCTTTTTTCTCTACCCAATCCTTCTTCCTTCCCAAATGTTTCATTTTTAAGCCCTGTGTCACTTTTTTAGAAGCATCTTTCCTACTAAACTCTCTCAGACTACTTCCTTGGGAACGTAATTCAAACTAGTCTTTTTTTGCTTCTCTGCTTGAAACCCTGCAATGGCATTTTTGGGGTCTTCCTGATCCAGGTGGATCCCTCCGTTGCCACTCTCACACTCCAGCCATGCAAAGTCTCTGTCTCCAAAATACTGATCTCCAGGCCTCATAATTCTTGTATATGGTGGATACAAAATAACGCTTCACCACATTAATGGGATGCAAACTCCTATAGATATAGACTATGAGATAGAGATTGCTCATAGATAATATATTTTATCATTTTATAAGCTTCTTCCAGTAATGGCTCTGTCTTAGAAAACGACATTCTCTTTAGTGGATGGCACAGAACTTTGTTCACAGAAAATGCCCAATAAATAAAACATGCATGAACCTCAACTATGACTGGGCAACAAATGTTAAATTGCAGTACCAAATTACTATCAACAAGGGCACCCTCAAAAAAGCTCTTCTGCAAGAACCAAAGCCAAATCCTAGTGGAGAAAGGGGGCAGAGAGCCTGGCAACCTTTGATATATTGAACATATAGCTGAGATCAGAAATTCTTTCAAGGCAAAGTACATGCAATCTCAGGGATGACTCACAGCTAAGGTATTTAAGGCAGTAGCAAGAAGTACATGGGGCAATCTTTTTTCAACTCCTGTTTATCACAACTCAGAAACTCCCTTTCCGGAAAGATTTCCTCTCGAATAATTTCATACTAAGTCCTTCCTCTTCTCCCATTTATTCTTTGTGTGAGGAGATGCAAAGCAAAGACCCACTTTATTCCAACTGTTCGCAGTATATCCCTTCTGTCTAATTCAAAAGTCCTTTACAATGACATTTTTCTTTCAGTTCAGAATTCCTATCGACAAACTCCTGTCATTTTGGTTCACTTGTAAGTTCATCTCATTAAGATGAACTATACATTTCTGAAGGGCTTCCATGGTTGCTCAGTGGTAGAAGAATCCACCTACATGGGTTTGATCCCAGAGAGAGGAAGGTCCCCTGGAGAAGGAAATAGCAACTCACTCCAGTATTCTTGCCTGGGAAATCCCACAGACAGAGGAGCTGGTAGGCTATAGTCCATGGGGTCACAAAAGAGTAGGGCGTGACTTAGTGACTAAACAACAACACATTTCTGAAGCCAACAAGTGTGGTCTCTTTGAAAAGAACCTTCTTCTTAGAAGGCATCAAAAAATAAGTATGGTGATTTAAATAACTAAAAAGTTTCATAAGAATAAATAATCCATTTGCATTAAAAAGATTTTCGATACAGGACAACGATGACTATGCTGGCAGGATAATTTCTTCTTAGTCATGATAATATGATTTTGGATTTTTGAACTGATAGATAAACAGATAGCTTATATTTTTAAAAATCATTATGAAACAGCGTTTTAAAGACATGAGTAACTTGGACAAAAAAACAGGTAATAGAAGTTAGTGGAAGGAAAGGAATAACAGATTGCTCCTAAAGAAGCCAGAAACTTAATTATCACCTTAACTGAAATCCAAACACCCGGGTTCTTGTTTCAAGGAGACCTACTCACAGAATATTTTCATGACTAACCCTATGTTTGCAGCTGAAGATTAAAAACTAAATATTATTTGACAAGTTTTTATATGACGACATAAAGAGTGGCTGGAGCCTGGCTGTTGACTCAAACATTTCTGCCAGCCTCTTTTGCCTGCCAAAATATAGCTTCAATAAGCACACATAAATTTTATTTTTAATAAATAACCACAAAACGGTTTCATAAACAGACTAAACTGTGGATAATTGTAGCTTACAATGAATATGTGTTACAGTTTCAGTAAATAGAAGTTACACAGTCTGAAACTGGCACGCCCTATCTCCATCTTATGGATTGATGGCAAACCAGCCCGTGTTGGAACAGCCCAGTGATTTTCTTGGTAAGAGGCCTACATCCTCACTACTTAGGCTTCTGCCTTCTTGCAGTAGCCCTCCTGTTTGTCTCTGCAGACATTAGGTTTTGGAGTCCTGAGAGTTTAAAAGGAGAGCTGAGGTCTCCACGTGGTGTCCCAGAAGGATCTTTGTGGTAAGGAAAGTTCTTTATGTCCTGACCAACATGTAGACACCTAAGATGGTTTAAAAATGAGTAAATAAAGGGTATCTGGGGGGAATAAATACTGATGTGATGAGAAGGCACAAGGGAGAATAAACTGTTCTTTCTAACTAACTTTTCTTGGAATTTACGTGTACCTTTTACTCAAAGGATCCTTTTGGAAAAGTGCATTGCGTTTTCCTCTGTTGGCAGCAATTTTTTTTTTTTTTTTTTTTGGTAAGTGAATCAACTGATTTCTTAAGAAAAAGAAAAGCAGCTTATTGAAAGCTTAATGAATTTTTTTTTCACCTTTAGAAATCAGCTTTATTTTTAAGCTTCCTTGACCACACGTGTGCTTTGATGAACCTCCCCCCTACTCAAGGGAAGAGTTCCATGTTCCTCACACTCCCAGTCTTGAGCCTTCATATTCACTTCACGCTGATCCCAGGAAACACAGACAGAGAAAAGTCAAAAGGGGGGAATTAAAAAAAAAAAAAATCTTGAGCTTCTTTTTGAAGATGAGGAAAGGGAGTTTTATCTCTAGTAAAAACAGGCCCTTTTGTGGAAAAAAAAAAAAAAAGAAGTGATGATTGATCAAACAGCATTCAGAATTCCAGGCATGCCAAGATATGGCTGTGTTAAATGGGAAAGATGACCCAAAGACCCCAGACTGTTTGAAAATAAACAAAAGAACTCTGGCAGCATGTTCTGCATTCCTATTTGTAGTCATGTTTTACACTCTACCTGTGGTGACCTTTCTCACCCGTTTCATAGCTCACAGTTGGATTGATTCAGCCACAATTTGCTGAGAACCTCCTTGTGGAATGTATGAAGCTAGGACCTAGGATGAATGGAGCAGAGCATGCTCTGAGGAGGGGAGTCACAGTAAGATGGCAGCACTGATGCCAAGAAGTGCCTAATCTGAGGACACAGAATAGAGCGGAGCTGTGGATTAAGTGCCACATGAGCTCAGGGAGAGAGTGACTCACACTGCCTGAGCTTGATCTCCATCATGAGGAATGCCTTGTGGTGTTGTGTGAAACATTGGCAGCCTGCAGTGCCGCCTCACAATTCTGTTACGCTCTTGAGCATGGCCAAGGTTAGATTTCTCGTGGTAAGTTCGGCCCTCCTCCTGTCTGCGTCCTTCACAGCTTCACCCAACCCTCAGCAGTATTTCTTTAAACAAACTCTCACCCAACTTCAGTTAACCAGTTGTTTTATTCCTCACTCCAAATTTAACTCTCTCTGCACATATCTTGTTAAGCAGTTATGTGCAGAAAGCTGTGGGCAATATGGGTATGCCGGGTCTTTTTTTCTTCAAAAAGCTTATAATCCAATGGGAGAGTTAGGCATGTTAAAACTTTAATTGAGGCGGGGGTGGAGGGGGGGGAATGCTGTAATAGAGGTGCAAGTAAAATGCTGTGAGTGCTTAAAAACCTAGGGGTAAGTTTGAATTTGATTCAGTTTTGATTTGATTCAGGGATCACAGTTTTCACAAAGATTCTGGTACATGAATTGAACTAAGGACTTCCCTGGTGGTGCAGTGGAGAAGAACCTGCCTGCCAATGTAGGGAACACGGGTTCGATCCCTGGTTTGAGAAGATTCCACACGATGCGGAGCAACTAAGTCATGTACCACAACTTCTGAGCCCAGGTGCTGCAACTACGGAAGCCCCTGAGCCTAGAGCCTGTGCTTTGCAACAAGAGAAGCCACTGCAAGGAGAAGCCTGTGCACCACAGTGAAAAGTAACCCCTGCTCACCAACTAGAGAAAGCCCGTGCAAAGCAATGAGGAGCCAGCGCAACCAAAAATAAAATATTTTTTAAGAAATAAACAAGTAAGAGACATGGACAGCTTGCATGGAGCTCCATGCAACAGTGTGAGTCAAGGACTAGAGATTCATGGGTAGGTGGCTAAGAGTGTCACCAGAACATAAACCACACAGAGGAACAGATTAAGAGCTACTGATTTCTGCCAGGATGAATCCAAAGCAAGAATAGAAGTTATTCTGAACATTTTGAAGTTTTCTTGAAAAAAAGAACTACACTGATCTGTGATTTAGAACGGTAACTCTAGAAGCAGTGAGGAAGGTTGATTAGAGAGAGACATTCAAAATCAGGAGCTTGAATGGACCCATGTTAACGATCCATTTATAGTGGGTATAGCACACTGTAAGACGAGAAGCCCTTAGAGCCAAAATAAATGTTTTTCTGTGTAGACAAGTCTCCACTGTCACATCTCAGTGCTCCTGCCACCTTTTCTTTTCAACAATCAGACAAGCGACCGAAGAAATCAGAAGTTAATCAAATAAAATATTCTCTCTTGAGAACCGTGCCTGTGCACTCAGTCATGGCCTCCTCTTTGGTGACCCCACAGACTGTAGCCCGCCAGGCTCCTCTGTCCATGGATTTTTTCAGGCAAGAATACTGCAGTGAGTCGTCATTGCCTACCCCAGGGGAGCTTCCTCACCCTGGGATTGAACTCATATCTTTTGAGTCTCCTGCATTGACAGGTGGGTTCTTTACCACTGAGGCACCTGGGAAGCCACTGAGAACTGTTGTTCCTAATAGAACTTCCTGCAATAATAGATATTAAGCACTTTACATGTGGCCACTGTGACTCAGTAATTTTATTTTAATTGAGTTTCCATAGTCCCATGTGGCCTATGCCATCATAGTAGACAGTGCAGCTCTAGAGAATAAAACTTTACTGAACTAGGAGAAGCAAAGCATTTGTTAAAAAACTCTACTACCAATCATCCAATCCCAGCAGCTTTGCTGACTTTTAAAGAGGATATTTACCTACCTCTCTGATCTTCTCAACACAGGGATTGAACTCGGGTCTCCTGCACTGGTGGGCAGATTCATTGCCGCTGCACCACCTGGGAAGCCCCCACAAGAACCCCACATTAAAAATAATAAGATGCAGCACTTATATTTAGCTCAGGCATGAGAACACATCAAAACCACTGTTACCTTCAAAAAGGATCCCTTTGAGTTATTCAGAAAGACCATCTTTACTTGATGGATAAGAGAGAGAGACTAAAATCAGGAGCTGGAAGGGACCCATGTTATGGTGGGTCCATCTATCTATGGTGGATAAAATCATAGAAATCAGCAAGAGGTTGACTAGTTCTCTCTGTTTCATAAAGAGAAGCATTACCTCTTAACTATGCACTTTCCAATGAAGGCTTTCCCAGCAAGTCATCATCTCATTGTAACTGAAGAACAGCTAGATGATTGTGGTGTGTGGTTAAATGTTTCTGTAAGTTGATTTGTGGTGCCAGCTTCCTGGATCATAGAAATTACTTTGTTCAATATTTTTTTTCTCTGTGGTTTTGGAGTCAAGAATTGCAATAAGTTTCTAAGTCTCTGACTTTGAGTGCTCCCGTGTAGTTATTTCAAGAAAGCTCTTTTGCAATTTTCTTGGTAACTGATTCCTTGTTACATGAATTCAGATACGCATGTGTCATGGCTGCCAGTCAACTATTAGGACACATGACCTTTTTAATTCTTCATTCCTTAGCACCTCTTAAGGGACACTGTAGTACACTATGTAAAACCAGAACTAGATAATTTTTGCTAATCACGCTAACAAAATATACTAGAGAAGCACTGGGAGAAATTTACTAATAGGAAGATTTTGAAATAACATTTTATTCACACATTGGTTATTTCCAGTGGAACGAGTGTTTGGAAGATGGCTATAATAATCTGAATCTCTGATAACCTTTAATAACAGGACAGATTACCTTGAAATCATAATTTTAAAAATAGATGTGCCAAAAGTCACAAATATGAAATAAGGTTTTTCAAATTGTGGGTTACCTCAGGAAATCAGTGTAGTGGATTAGAGTCAAATTTCAAATTCAGAATAGTATAGAATAGGACTGGATGAAATAGACTGGAATGGAATAGACTACAACAGAAAAATGTGGTGTATCACACACCTATTGAGGGAGAGAAAATGCTGTGTCACAAAACTCTTTGCCAGTTGTGCCCCTGTGAGTGTGTTCTGAGTTGTGATGAAAAGAAATACTTTAACAGAGCATTACTATACAGAAAGCTTGAAAGCCACTGACTACCAGATGATAGGAGTTGAAATTTCCTGCTGAATGTATTGTTCCATGTGAAAAATATTTATCAAACATCTACTCTATGCCTGATACTGGATTCAGTTTCAAGACCATATAGCTGAATCCATGCTTGTATGCATGTGTGCATGCTAAGTCGCTTCAGTCATCCTGTCCAACTCTTGCAACCCTATGGACCATAGCCTGCCAGGCATCATGATCCGTAGGATTCTTCAGGCAAGAATACTGGATTGGGTTGTCATGCCCTTCTCCAAGGGATCGTCCTGACCCAGGGATCAAACCTGGGTCTCTTACATCTCTTGCATTGGCAGGCATGTTCTTTACCACTGGCACCACCTGGAAAGCCCTGAATACATGCTTACTTCCCTCAAATAACTTACCATCTGACAGTATACACATGTGAATAAATATGATAAGATGATATATGAACAGTTATGTTGAGAACACGGCAGAAAGGGCCCTACTTCTGCATGTGAGGGAAATCAGACAGGAAGTGAGAGGAAAACTTCCCAGAGGAGCATCTGATGTGTCCTGAATAGTAGGTGACTGGGAAGGACAGAGAGAGGAGTATTATATTGCTGTATCTTAAGGCTGACTTGTGAAATCTATTTTACCTACAGTCTGGGATGGTCCTCAGATTTCACTGCACACCTTGGTCATCTAATACAGACTGCCAGCAAACCTAGAGGCGTACATAAATTTGAAATATTTTTATTACTTTTGAATTGTTAGTAATATGAGAGTGTAGTCTTTACATCGTAAAGACTATCACTTTTTTTGGCGGGGGGGAGGGGGCGCGTGCTGCACTCAGTTGCAGCAGGCAGAACCTTTAGTTATGGCATTCAGGGCTTGCGCCATGTGAACTCTCAGTTGCAGCATATAGGATCTAGTTCCCTCACCAGGGACTGAACCCAGGCCCCCTATACTAGAAGCATGGAGTCCAGCCACTGGACCATCTGGGAAGTCCCCAAACTATCACTTTTAAGAGCCAAATTTTTCAAATGGAAGGGTTAGTCTCAAATGGGTCAAAAGTTATACTTCCTAGGAAAGAAAGCAAATTATTTGCATAACAGGGTGTAGAAAAATCATATGTTGTGCAAACTCCTATCTTTCAGCAGTTTGAGCAAAACAAATATTTATTAGAAAATAAAATAATGCATGATAAGAAAATCAAGAAAATTGGGTCATGCTTTGCATACTTGTACGGGTTATAGGGCATCCATCATTTAACCTAATTTCACACTTAAAACTTACATTATATTGGGAGTTGGGTAGAAATCGAGGTCTAGAACCAGTAATATGTGTCATGAACAATCACAGAAGGCTTTTGGAGCCAATTTAGGCAGCATATGTGTGTTTTATAAGCATGAAATTACAGAGACCCAAAGGCCTCACTTCAAAATAAGACTTTTTATCAATTTCCTTTTTCTTGGCACCATTTACATTTGAGTGTGAATATATTTGGTATTTATTTTAAAAATATCTCCTCTTTCTCTTTTTTTATATGATATCTAACAGTATTTCAAATAGTAATTCAACTCACCGGTCCCTAAATGATGTAGCAGAATCTAATAGAACTTTATTAATCAGGGCAATAGCAAAAGGAGATCACTGATGAATTTTACTAGTAAATCACGTTTAGTCTTCCTAAATGTACTGTATGTGCATGTGTACATTTGTGTGTGTATTCTTTCTTTAAGATGAAAAAAGAATCAATCACTTTTTAAATACTCTCAAAGAATGAAAATAACCCTTGTATTTTTTATTTAATCAATTCCATGGCACATGCCATTGTAAAAATTTTGATACAGCCTTGAGGTATATGACCTAACTCTCCAAAAAATGACCTTTTTTTTTTTTTTAAATAATGGCTTTGATTTGAAATGAGAAAATAAAGAATAACATTTCCAGGTTTTACCATAGCACTGTTTTTAAACAAAACTAAACCTTTCTCCTCAGGTACCCATTAAATTTTTCAGATCTTGGAAGGGAGAAGCACAGTAATTACAATTGCAACCTTTACCTAAGACTTAAAAGTTAAAGAAACCTGAAAGAACTGTAACTTTTTAAAGCAGTTCTTCAGAGTTTTCCAGAATAGGAAAAGTGATTATGAGTTAGCTTGGGTTTAGGTTTGATTTTCATCCTGCAGGAGTGAACATTAGACCAAAAATATATGGGTCTTGTAGTAAAAGCTGCAGCTCCTTTCCCCAGCTGCCTGAATGCTGTAATGTCAGATTTTTCAAATTCTTCTCTACTTTAGAGGAATCAGATCATTTCCAGGAGTGTGCAGATGGGTGCTTTTCTTTCCAGCAGAACTTCAATTGTCTACCTGTTTACACAGCAGATGCTCTGTAATTTAATCCCCACCACAAAAGGCCATCATTATGATTAAATCAGGCACTAGTTTAACAAGGTACACCTAATAAGCACTTCTGGTCCTCAGATCTTGCACAAACAACATTCTTTCATTGGGCAACTTGTAAAATAACTTTTGCATCCTGTGGTAGACTCCTCAGACACAAAGCACAAAGTTTTGTCTCTTGACTGACTTTTCACCTAGAAAGCAGAATCTGTGACCACTCCATCCCATAATCTATGACTTTGGTTCATGTAACCTACACGAAAGCAGGAAAGGGAGACATTTTTTTCCACTGTTTGCACTCACTGCGGGTTTTTGGTATACCACACTACTGAGCAGGATATGTATCTCAAAGTACATGGCAAAAAAATGTGCCTCAAAGAACATAACTTTCTCCAAACTCAGTTGGTTTCTCTAAGTTTAAAATTTCCTCCCCTTTAGACACATGCACATGTGTGCACACACACACACACCACATGAACACATACACATGCATCCATACAATTTACAGAAAGCAAGGGAAAACCAGAAGAGTCTTGTGGAAGGCAAACAAAAGGAAGACACAACTTCAAAAAGAGAAGGAGAAATACATGTTAAAAGGGAATCCCACCAAGGATAAAAAAGAGAAATCTAGAGCCTGGAAAACAAAGTCATTTGCACCTCTGTAAAAACGGAAATATCCCAAAGGAGAAAAACATCCCACAGGATTGCAGTTCATGAGTATCATTTCCTTTCAATCCCAAAGGTGCAATTTGCAGATCAGCTTCTCCTATCTCTGTCCAGTGTTTTGGCTATTTCTGTATTTTTGTCACCATTTCTCACCTTTTCCTTCTTTTTTTTTTTTTTTTGAATCGCCCTCCTTCTCAGGAGATGAATAGAAGATGGTCCCTCTATTTATAAAAGACTGTAATGCCTTTTGGGTTGAAGAATGTGGAAGACCAAGTCAGGAATTCCAAACAGTCAAGCAGCATTAGGCTTCAGAAGGAGGGAAAGTGAGTGAGCCTGGACACTGTACAATGGAGCTGATTCCTCAGAAATCGCTGCAGTCTATACTTTCCATTTAAAGACTCATGGCTCAAATACAAACCGATGGAGTAAAAAAGGCACAATAAGGGTTTCTAGTTTGTTGTTTATTTAGAGAACTTGTCTTGATGTGTTCCTTCCATTAATCATCCAAGGAGGAACAGCCCTCTCTGAGTTGTTTCAAATCCATTTCCTGCAGTGGACCTCACAGCTGCACCTGTTACAGGAAGAAGGACCCCTTCCAGGGCCCGAAACTGGGCTCTCGTCTAACACTCAGAAATGAATTGTACGAGGAGACACATGTGCTGACAAAGCAAGAGATTTTATTGGGAAAGGGCACCCGGGTGGAGAGCAGTAGGATAAGGAAACCCAGGAGAACTGCTCTGCCGCGTGGCTCGCAGTCTCGGGTTTTATGGTGATGGGATTAGTTTCCGGGTGGTCTTTGGCCAATCATTCTAATTCAGAGTCTTTCCTGGTGGTGCATGCATCGCTCAGCCAAGATGGATGCTAGCGAGAGGGATCCTGGGAAGTGGACGGACACGCGGTGTCTCCTTTAGACCTTTCCTGAACTCTTCCGGTTGGTGGTGGCTTATTAGTTCCGTATTCCTTATCAGGATCTCCTGTCATAAAACAGCTCATGCAAATGGTTACTATGGTGCCTGGCCAGGGTGGGCGGTTTCAATCAGTGTGCTTCCCCTAACACACCCACCACATATGGTATGATACACTTATGCAGTAGCTCACATAGAAACACATTTCGGGAGTAGAAAGAAATTAATGATTTGGTGGTATGACAGAGATTCCCAAAATTTATGTGAGAAAAGAGAAACCAGAAGCCAGAAAAAGCTGCTTTTATATGTAAAGATCAGGGCTAGGTAGGTAGATAAATTAGATGTACGGATGGATGGATGAATAGATCGATAGATAGATAGATGACAGAGGGAGATCTTGCTTCTCCATCTAGCTTTATTTAAAGGCTTGTGACCATTATTTTTTTCTTTTTTTTTAATTGGAATATAATTACTTTACAATGTTGTGTTAGTTTCTGCTGTACAGTGAAGTGAATCAGATGTATGTATAAGGTCATCCTTCTTAGACCTCCCTCCCACCCCGCGCCTATCCCACCCCTCTAGGTCATCACAGAGCCTTGAAATGAACTTCCCGTGCTTTATAGCAGAGTCCCACTAGCTATCTACTTTATTATTTTGTGTGTGTGCATGTCTTTTCACACAAAAGTAATATTTACAACTCACCATCAAAAAATTACTCACAATGAACGACCTAAGGATTATTACGAATTTTCAGTGAACCAACTTTGACCAACTTTGGTTCACTGGGTAGCGGCTGATCAAGGAGAAGCAGCAAATGCATCTGCAAGAGCTTAGACCTAATCCTAGCCTGATTTGCACATGGTCCCCAACTTCTAGCTGGAGAAGGAAATGGCAATCTACTCCAGTATTCTTGCCTGGAGAATCCCATGGACAGAGAAGCCTAGTAGGTTACAGTCCACGGGGTCACAAAGAGTCGGACACGACTGAGCGACTTCACCTCACCTCCTCCTCCAACTTCTAGAGATCATCTGCCCTGACATGAAATCTCATATCCCTCCCTCAAATTTCAACATTCCTTCCTCTGGCCTAGTTATCAAGAATATCTGTCCTTATGGATGATGCTAATGAAGATGATGCTGGTGATGATGATGACAATAAGGATCACAGTCAACAACTCCCAAGAGTTACTCTTTGGCAGGCCTTAAGCTAAGCATTTTTCATGGATTCTCTTATTCAATTTTTACAACACCATAAGACCTATCCTCACTTTACAGGTGAGGAAACTGAAGCCCAGACAAAATTAAGCAAATATACTCGAGGCTACATGCTAGTAAGTGACAGAGTCTGAGCTTGACCTCAGACAGTGCAACACCAGAACTTGTGCCATTACTCTCTCTTGCCTCCCATGATGTCCATGCAGGTCCTGAGCCACTGGATTTGTCTACAAGATGCTCAGGCCAAACACAGTGGGGGTGGCCTTGCAAGTACCTAAGTGTGCATATGTATTCAACTGACTCCATTTGGGCATATTTAGAGCCAATTGCTACACAATTGATTGGGTTATGGAATGATCCAAAAATGTAAGGGGCCAAAACAAGCAAACTGTTTCACAGTCTGGCTATTCCTTTCACACAGACAAAGCCAGAATCTCTGTGAAGGAGGCCAGCTCTGTGGCAACGTGGAGAACATAGACACCTCCTGTATTCTTCACCACCCACCCAACCAGTGCACCCAAAACAGACACTGGTGAAGCCATCCATCTGTGCTCTGATACCCAAGCTGAGATCGGAAATAAGATGTAAATGCAACATACACACAGGGAACTGAGGAAAGAGGCAGGAATATTTTTATATTAAAGAGTTAGAGAAAGATCCAAAGTTCACAGTACCCCTAATGCCCCCAACTGCTGCCATACACACTCAAAAATGCAAACACACAACACACAGACCCCACAGCGACCCACTCAAATGGCAGGAAGAAACAGAGAGCTGTAGAAAAAAATAGAAGGAAATGCTTCAAATGAGCAATGAAAATAGGAGGGAAAACTCTTTCATTTATTCTATATTGTATTCATTCACTCAATAAATTGAGTACCAACCCTTCTGGATATAAGTTAAGGAGCTGTTAGTCTAGAGCAAGAGATATACACAGAAACAAATGACAAAGAAGAGAAAATTCACCGTCGTTTTAAAACAACATTTCTTATAAATGACTGTGTGTAACTACATGTGTTTGAATGGTTTTGAAACAAAGCCTATATTATACAAGGATTAGCTGTTATTCGGGAGTTCTGCGTGTGTCTCTTCCCCTTCGTTAGTGGGTGGTCAGCTTTTAAATATGCCTAATTTCAAGTATCAATAAATCTTGGCTCCACATTTAATTTCTTTACCTAATTTTTTTGGCTCATTTCCTGAGTTTAAAACATCCATTACCTGACTTCACACACTCTTTCAAGTAACTTCAACCCATGTATAGAGTTTTAGTATGAGAGGAATGTGTCATAATATGTACAAGACTTGTTCTTTCTTGAAAGGATCTTAAAATTATTCATGGTAATGAGACAAGTATACAAATAACTTTACTGCAAAAGTGGTGCAAATTTCTGTGAAAGAAAGATAAAACAGGCTACATGTAGTGGAAGGAATTAAAAATAATAGCTTTTCTTATTGAAAATCTTATTGAAATCTTTAATAAGAGTGATTTTAAAAGAGGAGGTAATAAAAATTAAATTCATTACAGGTCACAAATCTTCTAAAAAGATAAGGCTCAATATCTCTTATGTCTGAAGACCTCAGCATTTGCTTGTGTTTACATTGAAGCAGTCGATAGACTTAACCAGAACCTTTTTGGTGGTTATGAGTTTGTCACTGGTAATGCCCACACTTGAGCTCTAGAAAGACAGTAGAACCAAAATTTCTCCATCTCTTGACCCTCCCTCCTCCTGTGTATATTTTCAGACTCCACGTGGTGACTCCTAGGGTTATACTCTTCCATGTTCAATCCAACAGAGAAGAGAACCTTCCCAAGAATGTATGCACATCCCCTGGATTCACTCATTTCCGCCTCTGTGATAATCTCTGTGTTTCAGGAGCTGTGAGGCACTGAATGGCCAAGCTTGAGTCATGAATTCCACCCCTGGCATCAGATATGACAGCCCAACTGAATCAAACAGAGAGAGTAGAAGATGGTCAGCATAAGAGCAGGAAAGAGCACGTGATGCTGATACAAGCAAACATCCTCTACACACATTGCATCCTTCCAAACATACATAAATCTTACATCCCCAACCATACGTGAAGCAACACCAATGAGGAATACAGGAAAATAAAAATGTAATTGTGGATTTTGAGCTAAAGCCTCTCTATAAGTAATTCATTCCTTTTTTTAATTTTTATGTATTTATTTGTGGCTGTGCTGTTCCTTCATTGTTTTGTGGGGTCTTTCCCTAGTTGCAGCAGGCAGGGGTTACTCTTCCCTGTGGTGCTCGGGCTTCTTGTTGTGGTGGCTTTTCTTGCTGCGGAGCGCAGGCTATGGGTGTGCAGGCTTCAGTGCTTGTGGCACCCAGTCCCTAGAGTGGGTGGGCTCAGGAGCTGTGGCACGCAAGCTGAGTTGCTCTACTGCATGCGGGATCGTCCCAGACCAGGCCTCGAACTTGTGCCTCCTGCATTGGCAGGCATGTTCCTATCCAGTGTGCCACAAGGGGAGTCCCTATATAATTGCTTCTTAAATCGATGTATGTCTTTCAGCCAGTGGTTCTACAGTCTCTTGAATCTGTGTTCTTCTCGGATGTATACTGTGAATCCTTAATCTCTCCTCCTGATCACGTTTGTGTGTTTTCCTCATTCACAGGGCTTCCCTTGATGTGGGAGGGCTTCTGAAGAGAAACTAGGTGTTGACTCTCCAACCAAATGCATGTTAAAAAAAAGTAGAGAGAAACAGCATCCTTTAAACCTATCACCATGTTGAAGCTAAACAGGAAAAACATGGGCAAAGGCAGGAAAAAACCAGACCATACACTGGGTGCTTGTCATCTCAATACTTTCTACTCAGCTATGAAAGTATGTCATGACTCTGAGAGCGCTGTTTAGCACCAAGGGTGGGGAGAAGGAGGAAGGACCATAAATGCATATTAACGAATTTATCCCATGCAGATCATGCTTTTAGCTAATGAAATAGCAAACCACCACCAATAGGCTGCAGTCACACCTATTAAATGCACTCAAACACTCTGTCAAGAGAAACACATTTATCATCTGTCTTTTCAGATAATTATCATTACACTTTTAGAACAAGTTTGTTTATATAGGCTTTCTACTTTAGGTTGATTCAGATTCTCTTTGGAATTAAATAGAATTTTATGTGAACCAGAGCTTATTGTCAGGAAAATATCAGATTCATAATGAATGTTTTATTTGTCAAATTAACAGTAATGATTAATGAGGTGCGTGTTGCCCCACTTGAGGGGGTTGTTCAGTTGCTAACTTGTGTCTGATTCTTTGCGACCCCGTGGACTGCAGCACGACAGACTCTTCTGTCCTCACTATCTCCCAGAATTTGCTCAAATTCATTCCACTGAGTCGGCGATGTTATCTAACCATCTCATCCTATGCCATCCCCTTCTCCTTTTCTTAATCTTTCCCAGCATCAGGGTCTTCTCCAATGAGTCGGCTCTTCACATCAGGTGGCCAAAATATTGGAGTTTCAACTTCAGCATCAGTCCTTCCAATGAACATTCAGGGTTAATTTCCTTTAGGATTGACTGGTTTGATCTCCTTTCTGTCCAAGGAGTGGGGCACATCATTTTAACAAGGCCCTATAGGAGTCCTTCTCAAGACAACAGCATGACTCAAAGGAATGAGTAATATTAGGAATTCCAGACATCACAGTAGATGCCAAGACGAGAATTGTGTCTTAGCTTGTGTTCTATTTGGGAACTTCCTGGTTTCACTATTTATCTTGCCAACAAGTAGAAAGGGTTTTACCTACATTAATCTACTTAAAACAAATTAACAACCTCTGAAATGAGTCTTATCAAATCCAGCAGCCCCATCCAAATTAGACTAATTTTCTAAATATAGTTTTCCAGCAAAATGATTTCACTTATTTAAAAAAAGATACCAAAGATTAATACATGATTAAGAAGTTTCAAAAGAACCTTGAAACATACCCAATGAAATTACGGCATCACCAACGCAAAGGCCATGAGTTTGAGTAGGCTCTGGGAGTTGGTGATGGACAGGGAAGCCTGGCATGCTGCAGTCCATGGGATCGCAGAGTCAGACACAACTGAACAACTGAACTGACTGAATGAAATTACACATTTATGTGACAACAACTCTAAAATATTTAAATATAACGTCCAGCACTTCAGATTGTACAATTTTGGGGGTGGGGTGGGGGTTCCTATTTTCATTGTACTTCATATGAATGGCGGCTTCTGGGGATGTTCAGTGCAATGGAACAATGCCATGTACCATGCTAAGTCACTTCAGTCATGTCTGACTCTTTGCGACCTCGTGGACTGCGGCCTGTCAGGCTCCTCTGTTCCTGGGATTCTACAGGCAAGAATACTAGAGTGGGTTGCCGTGTCTTCCTCCAAGGGATCTTCCCAACCCAGGGACTGAATCCACGTCACTTAAGTCTCCTGCACTGGCAGGCAGTTTCTTTACCACTAGCGCCCCCTGGGAGGTGGAACGGTATATGTGTCACATGTCATTCTCTTAAAATGCAATGTATGTATGTGTATGTCTGTTCATGTACAAATACATGACCACAGGAAAAACCATAGCCTTGACTAGACGGACCTTAGTCGGCAAAGTAATGTCTCTGCTTTTGAAAATGCTATCTAGGTTGGACATAACTTTTCTTCCAAGGAGTAAGCGTCTTCTAATTTCATGGCTGCAGTCACCATCAGCAGTGATTTTGGAGCCTAAAAAAATAAAGTCTGGCATTGTTTCCACTGTTTCCCCATCTATTTCCCATGAAGTGATGGGACCAGATGCCATGGTCTTCGTTTTCTGAATGTTGAGCTTTGAGCCAACTTGTTCACTCTCCTCTTTCACTTTCATCAAGAGGCTTTTTAGCTCCTCTTCACTTTCTGCCATAAGGGTGGTGTCATCTGCATATCTGAGGTTATTGATATTTCTCCCAGCAATCTTAATTCCAGCTTGTGGTTCTTCCTGCCCAGCGTTTCTCATGATGTACTCTGTGTATAAGTTAAATAAACACAGTGACAATATACAGCCTTGACGTACTCCTTTTCCTATTTGGAACCAGTGTTATTCCATGTCCAGTTCTAACTGTTGCTTCCTGACCTGCATATAGGTTTTTCAAGAGGCAGGTCAGGTGGTCTGGTATTCCCATGTCTTTCAGAATTTTCCACAGTTTATTGTGATCCACACAGTCAAAGGCTTTGGCATAGTCAGTAAAGCAGAAAGAGATATTTTTCTGGAACTCTCTTGCTTTTTTGATGATCCAGTGGATGTTGCAGAAAATACTAAACACTGTTCTAAGAATTAAGGATACACTCTTTGCTTTCCTGGATGAAAGCCTAGTGATGGTGGCAGATATTAACCAAATAATCAACTAAAATATATACTTAGAAAATTTTTTTAAAAGTGTTATGAAGGAGAGTTCCATGTACCAAGAGACCACATAACAGGGATATAGGATTACATTCTTCAGTTATAAGTAACCAAATTTTATTTAGGTCAACATG
Source organism: Cephalophus harveyi (assembly GCA_006410635.1). Taxonomy (NCBI): domain Eukaryota; kingdom Metazoa; phylum Chordata; class Mammalia; order Artiodactyla; family Bovidae; genus Cephalophus; species Cephalophus harveyi. The sequence goes on along the minus strand of SJYT01067337.1, from coordinate 202,943 downwards.
AGCAAAAATCAGAAGTACTGGTATATGTGGAATCTAAAATATGACACAAATGAAGCTATCTAAAAAATAGAAACAGATTCACACACATAGAGAACAGATTTGTGGTTGTCAAGGACAACTGAACTGACTGAATGAAATTACACATTTATGTGACAACAACTCTAAAATATTTAAATATAACGTCCAGCACTTCAGATTGTACAATTTTGGGGGTGGGGTGGGGGTTCCTATTTTCATTGTACTTCATATGAATGGCGGCTTCTGGGGATGTTCAGTGCAATGGAACAATGCCATGTACCATGCTAAGTCACTTCAGTCATGTCTGACTCTTTGCGACCTCGTGGACTGCGGCCTGTCAGGCTCCTCTGTTCCTGGGATTCTACAGGCAAGAATACTAGAGTGGGTTGCCATGTCTTCCTCCAAGGGATCTTCCCAACCCAGGGACTGAATCCACGTCACTTAAGTCTCCTGCACTGGCAGGCAGTTTCTTTACCACTAGCGCCCCCTGGGAGGTGGAACGGTATATGTGTCACATGTCATTCTCTTAAAATGCAATGTATGTATGTGTATGTCTGTTCATGTACATACATATACTTATCTGTAGGTATATCTACATCTTTGTTTGGCTATATAGATAGCTATACTATCTATCTCAAACTAGATTCAACCTTTCCGAATTTTCTCCTCTATTCAACAGATAGTAATTGGTTTGGAATTTCCCAATGCTTTTGTAATGTGGAAGCCACCTCAAGCCATTCATATCCCCCTACTTGCATTGACTTTTGGTTAGTTGTATTTTTGAGTTGAATTTTCCAGACATAAATGCCTTGTCTATAATTACAAGTAATCCATTAGATTTCGTTCTGCCTGTAAAATATAAACTAAAAGTTGACTGTGTGTGGGAGAGACAGAGAAAAAGTGACAGAAAGATTCAAGTATGAATTTATCTCATGAATTTAAGTCATGGCAACCATGAAAATTCTCCTCCATAAATCAAGAGAAGATTTGTCCTGCCTATCTCAGGAAACAACTATGTGAGCCTATGCAAGTTATTTTCACTTCTGAATCTTTCTATAATTTTAAGCTGCACATTTCACTTAAAGAGGATAAATTTGTTTGGAGATGATTTACTTAGTAAATTCAGAAATACACAAAATCTATCCTCAGAGGATTCAACAGCAAGAACAAGCCGTATACTTCTGTCAAGACTTAGAAAAGTCACTAGCCTAAGAGAAAATTGGGAATTCTGACAGGTGGTGCAATTTTTCTCTTAGCCAAAGTTAATGTGAATTAATTGTAATAAAACTACCCAATTTCAAAAACAAAAACCAAGGTGGACTATAACTGGAATAACACTTAGCTAATCTATCCAAACTGGATGTCAACCAAGTTTCCAGAGTAGAAAAGACTTATGACTGGTCAGTGGTTCCCAGTACAAGTTTCAGTTTTCAAAATATTTCCTTAGGGGGGAAAAAAAAAAGGGCAGAATACCAATTTTGAACTTTAAAGTAGAAACCTTTGCCACATATATTCCTGGAATCCTGCTTGCTGCTGTCTCACTTTTTCCCCTTACCTGAACATTTCTGTAAAAGGGAACTTTGTCCAATTAATATGATCCTTTCTTTGTTACAAGGCTGCACTCATTTCCCATCCTACAGAAATGAGTAGTGAGCCTCTATGACAATGTAACTTTTCATAAACTTAATCCCTCCCCCAAAGAAATTCATTTATTCTTCTCTTATTTCCTCCTATATAGATTTTCTGATAAAATGTATATTCATACTCTCTGCTTATTTATATCTATGGGAAATCAATGTCTTCCTTAATGCTCCAGAGACTTAAACAACCCATTCTCAGCAGCAACCAATTATGTTCATAGAGATAATTTACCTGTGAAATATTACCCAGCAGTCTTTCAAACTTGTTACCTACACCATTTCTCTGTGGCACATTGTGTATCTTCTAATTAGATGGTATTTGTAAATAAAATATTTCCACTCCTAAACCAGATAAGGAAGCCAGCGGGCCTCTTGCTAACACAGTGACAACTAGTGATATTCCAGGCATGTGTGTCAAATTTGACTCCTCTCTACTGTTTCAAGAAATCATTGTGGAGAGGGGCAATGTGATGTTTAATACCTCGTCAACCAAGAGCCTTCTTCCTCTTTGGAATATCTCAGAGCTCATTACGCGGGGGACATTGAGTCTGGAAGAATCCAGCTGATATAACTACCTTGTTACAAAAATAACAGCACTGACATCCACGGTACCTAAGAGACATATCCAGACTTAGTCAGCACCCCACGGATAGTTAGTACCAGCACCAGAATGATCGTCTGTCTCTAGAGTCCCAGGCCAGCCTTCTGGCTTTCATATAATCTAGCAACACGTACTGGATTGTGTGCTAAGTTGCTTCAGTCATCTCAGACTCTGTGCGACCCTATGGACTGCAGCCTTCTGGGTTCCTCTGTCCATGGAGATTCTCCAGGCAAGAACACCGGAGTGGGTTGCCGTGCCCTCCTCCAGGGGATCTTCCCAACCCAGCAATTGAACCCATGACTCCTACATCTCCTACATTAGCAAGTGCCACCAGTGAAGCCCCTAATCCGGTAACATAATGCCACGTAAATAATTTCATAATGAATGTGCTATTCACACAGGATAAAATTTCTCTCAGGGGACTGTCAGGCAAAATCATCAATAGCTTACACAAAAATGAAAAGAAAGAGAGAGTTTTCCCCTCTGCCCTGTGAACATCATCTCCAGCAAATACACCCACAGAGTGGGAGAATCCCTGACAGCGCAGCAAGAAGGTTCATTCAATGTCCATAAACAGCATTTTACTTCAAAAGTCTTTCTCAGTAGAGGGGTCCTGGAGAGTTGGCAGTCACTCTATGAGGCTCCTCCATAGACAGGGCAGGGAAGGCTCAAAAATGCTCTGAGAAAGGGCTCATCCAAGGCCATCTTGGGCTTCTCTCGTGGCTCAGACAGGAAAGGGTCTCTCTGCAGTGCAGGATACCAGGGCTCGATCCCTGGGTTGGGAAGATCCCCTGGAGAAGGAAATGGCAGCTTACTCCAGTATTCTTGCCTGGAAAATCCCATGGATGGGGGATCCTGGTGGGCTACAGTCCATGGGGTTGCAAAAAGCGGGACACAACTGAGCGACTTCACTTTTCACTTTCAAGGCCATCTTGAGACCCTTTCCATCCCTAGAAACCAAGTTATCCCATCTATAGTCCTTTTGTGGTCCATAAAACTGGCTCTTCTACCACCGTTCCACCCTCCCAAGGAAGGACCCAGGAAGAAGCCCCTGCTTCTCTCTCCCTCAACCATCCTGCCATCCCAAATGAGGAAGATGGCACGGAAGCCCTGCACTCTGTGCCCACCTAGAGGGTGGGATGTGGGGGCAGAGGTGGGAGGGATGCTCAAGAGAGAGGCGAGATTCATGTGGGCTGATTCATGTTGTCATACTGCAGAAACCAACACGACATAGTCAAGAAATTGTCCTACAATTAAAAATTTGGGGGGGGGGGTAGTGGGGGCAGGTACTGATGCAACAAAGCAGGCTGCTCAGGGATCTCTTTCTGCAAACCACCTGCCTTCAGAAAAAGACTTTCTTCCTCCTCTAGGTCCACAAGCCTCGTCAGAGTCTTCGTCCCCTAGCTCCGCAGCCTGGGAGCGGGCAAGTAGATAATCAGAATGGCATTTTGGTGTTGAATCCCTGCCACATCCTATTTATATCCATAAATAAAAATTCCTCTCTCCTGCTCCCCAGAGATGATTTCTGAATCGATTCAGTCTGATGGGAGGAAACATGGAGATGGGATCAATTGGTCCCTTTAGAGGCTTCCTTCTCCAGACAGGGAAGCCTGGCGTGCTGCAGTCCATGGGGTCGCAAAGAGTTGGACATGACTGAGCGACTGAACTGAACTGAACTGAACTGAGAGGCTTCCTTGAGGAAGGGAGGGGAGGAGTATCAGATTCCATGGAAAGAGCATTCAATGGGAATGTTAACAAAAGGAATGAAGCCTGGGCCCTTGCGTTGGGCCAAAGCTAAGTGGACATTTCATCAAATTTCAGCATGGAAGAAACTGAGTCCTACTGCCTATCTGATGAAACTGGGAATAGATTCATGGAAGAGTTAAAAATAGGTACACTTACTTGGAACTTAGCCAGGAGAGATGGTTATGGAGTCAGCTAGGGGATGCCGGGCCTAAGACGATGTTGCTCAGAGGACAGAGATGGAACCAGGGGTCTGATAGGTTTGTTTTGTTTTGTTTTTTAATTGGAAGATAATTTCTTTATAATATTGTGTTAGTTTCTGCCATGCATCAAGATGAATCAGCCATAAGTATGCATATGTCCCCTCTCTCTTGAACCTACCTCCCATCCCTGGCTCCATCCCACTCTCTAGGTCGTCACCTAGCACCAGCTTTGGGTTCCTTGTGTCATTCAGCAAATTTCCACTGGCTATCTGTTTTGCATATGGTAATGTGTATGTTTCCATGCTACTCTCTCAATTTGTTCCACCCTCTCCTTCCCTATGTCCACAAGTCTGTTCTGTCTGCGTCTCCACTGCTGCCCTGTAAATAGGTCCATCAGTACCACCTTTCCAGACATCATGTAGCCTTGGTAAATTTTTTAAAATTGAAATCATTTCAAGAATCTTTTCTGACCACAGTGCTGTGAGATTAGATACCAACTACAGGAAAAAAAAAAAAAAAACTTATAAAAAACACAAATACATGGAGGCTAAACAATACACTTCTGGATAACCAAGAGATCACTGAAGAAATCAAAGAGGAAATCAAAAAATACCCAGAGGCAAATGACAATGAAAACTTGACAACTGGGCTTCCTTGATGGCTCAGATAGTAAAGAATTCCCCTGCAATGAAGGAGACCCAGGTTCAATTCCTGGGGGAAGGTCTCCTGGAGAATGGAATGGATACCCTCTAGAGTATTCTTGCCTGGAGAATTCCATGGACAGAGGAGTCTGGTGGGCTACAGTTCTTGGGGTTGCAAAGAGTCGGACATGACTGAGTGACTAACACTTTCAAAATCTAAGTCATGTGCAACTCTTGCAACTCCAGGGACTATAGCCTGCCAGGCTCCTCTGTCCCTGTGATCCTCCAGGGAAGAATACTGGGGTGGGTTGACATTTCCTTCTCCCGGGGATCTTCCCAAACCAGGAACAGAACTCAAGTCTCCTGAATTGCAGGCAGATTCTTTACTGACTGAGCTATGAGAGAAGTCCTTCAAAATCTATGGAATGAGTTTATAGCAATCTGCTTCTAATCCAGGCTTTGCTTCCAGTGCTGGGGCCTTGAGAAATTCTCCCTGAGGTATTTGTCCGTGAGGTGAAGTAAGAATTTCTGCATAGGTTGTTTTTCAGACAATGTAAGTTCTTTGAAACAGTGAAGAACAATCAAAAATTAAAAGGATTATTAGGTGCAAAAAAACTGAGAAACAATGAAAAGACCTAGATAACTGAACACTGTAGTATTTTCAGGCTGTTGAGTCAGAAATGAAGGGAGAACTCTGAATAGGATAAGAGAGAGAAAGGATGAGAACTGTCTTGGACAAGACTGAATCAGAGAGGGAGGCCAAGAGACACAAGGCCAGCTCAGGGACACCCCTGGCCTTTAACTCTGTCCTCTGCAAACTAGGAAAGGATGCCCCTACTTCCAGGTAGAAAAGCTTGCACCAAGTTGCACAGTGTGGTAAAGAGAACAGGGTTTGTGTCTCAGCCCCCATTCACCCTCTTAACCAGAAGTCTTGTACACTACACAGCTTGCCCAGCTGCACGTGGCAGCCCTGGATCTGTGTGAACTTGGCTAGCCAAGTTTCTCTGTTTTCCTGCTGTGGCCCAAGAAGGCTGGAGCTGTAATGATGTTCACCACTCTCACCTTGTTTTGAGGATTATGTGACATACGTGAAAGCATTTAGGAGGCATAAACATTGACAAGGATTAGTACGAGGCAGCCTAACCCAGGTCTGTTCAACCAGACAGAAGAGAGACCAAAAAGCTCAGTTCCTCACAATTAAGCTTGAGGATACACATACTACCTCGGATAGGAAAAGAAATTGTGCCTTATCAGGAAACACATGCTCGTAGCTCCTTTGGGGGAAAGCAATGGTTTTCCTCTTGTTACTCTTCTAGAGGTGGGAGGTCACCATTTGTATTCACGTTTTCTGCAATTACCCAGAGGCTATGGTGGCATATTTGCATATTTAATCAATCTAATGACCAAACCCTGAGACTGTGAGCACACCACCTGTGTTAACTCTCTTTTCTCACTGTCTATTCACTTCTCCTCCCCTTCACAAGTCTCTCCTGACTTCATTTCTTTTTTTCACACATTCTTGTAATTTATTCATCTCAAGATGCACTTCTGTCTCATTTAATCATTTAAACAGACCTTTGGTGCCTATTTAATTGATTCTTCCCGGGTTTTAATTTGCATCTTTGACTCTACCATCCTGATTTCTTTGACTATCCCTCTCTCTGCATGACATATGTTTATGCTTTAACAGGTTTCCAATATTCTGGAAGACTTCAGAGGCCAAAGTTGGAGGGAAAAAATGCTATTTTAAATAGAATCCTATTTGGCCAGGCAGCTGAGCAAAAACAAGAATAAACCCTCCAGCTTTGGGAACCAGACAACCAGGGTCATCTTTTAACGCCCAACTTCCCAGAGCCAACCAGGCTGGCCAAGGACTGTGGGAATGGACAGGGAGGCCCCTTGATCAGAAAAGGTTAGGGTTTCCTGGGAGAGGTCTCAATTTGATTTTGTCCCTATTTGATTTACAGTCCTATAGCTAATTTTTGGTTTTGCTTTTTGTTGAGGGTGGGGGTGTTGAAATGGAAAAAACATACTAAGGAATTGATAAATTGGAATGTTTGGAAAGCAGGGGACAGACAAGTGGTTCATCAATAGTGACCTCTACATTGCCTTTGGGAACAAGATTTGTGTTTTTAATTCTGTGCAGGTTAAGTGTAATAGGAATTGCATAAAGATTCTCATAAATTAATATAACCCACAGAAGGCCCATATGATAGGAAGCAGGGGATAGGCGAGGTGTTATGATTCTGACTTCATGAGCCAGTATGGCAGTTAATCCAAGAAGGTCTTCCAGTTCCCCACAGGAGGCCCTAACCCTAGGCTTGGGTTATGTGTGCCATTGAATTTGTATTGGGATCCTGCCACCAACCTGACATAATCCTTTTATTTTTATTTTCTCATTGATATAATGAGAGCCATAAGATAAAAATTATCCCTGAGTGTTATTATGCAAAGGAGTTAATATTTTTCAGCACCCAGAAATTCTACCATATGACAGAGAAGTACTGAATATTATGGATGCCACATGCATTTATTATTTTCTTCAAAGGAAAAAAATTATTACTCAAGTTTTAATCACAAACATAGAATCATTAAACTTGCAATGTGGATGTGTAATTTCTGCCAAAAAAAAAAAAAAAAGAAAACATTCCAAGTCTTTCATTTGCTTTAATGAGCTTCAGAACCAGCTATTGGCACCCAATTTTTTTAATATGCATCCATTTGCTTATTGTTATATTTAAACACTCCTTCTTGAGAAGTGGTTAATTCACTTCAAATGGACAATGTAAAAAAAAAAAAATAAGAAAACATTCCAAGTCTTTCATTTGCTTTAATGAGCTTCAGAACCAGCTATTGGCACCCAATTTTTTTAATATGCATCCATTTGCTTATTGTTATATTTAAACACTCCTTCATGAGAAGTGGTTAATTCACTTCAAATGGACAATGGATTTTTAACAAACCAAGACCTTGTTTTAATGGATAGGATAGGCTGTCTTAATCTTTGCCCTTGAATCAATGAAAAGACCTAGATTCTGAATGTACTTATGTAATGTTATGAGTAATTTCAATTATGGTTTATGAAACCTCAGTCACTTGTGGATATTGAAATAAGAAATACAAACTAGGCCAAATCTTTCAATAGATACATTTATCTTTGCTCTTTTGGCCTTAGGCATCAAATTTCCCACCTGTGAGCCTGGGCACTCTGATTGGCCCCCCAACATCACTAAATGGCTATTTCAGATGCTCTATGCTTATTCCATTGTAGTTAAGTTAGTAGCAGAGTAGGCCAGAGATAAGAGGCTTGGTTGGATGTGGATATTTAGGAGATAAGCAACTTAGCACACAGCACAGCACAGGGGGGAAAAAGCAATTAAAGGAGGCCAAGATTCATACAGGAGAAAAAAGGAAGAGATCAATGCACAAGGCTATCCCATTCTGAAGTTTGTTCATTGCATAAAGATACCAGAGAGAGCAACTGAGTCTGGGGGATCCCTCTCCACTCCCCATAGAGTCTGTCCAGAAGTATAGTTGCAAGCACCTGGAAGAGGACTTTCTCAATCATATGAACACTTCTAAATCCACACTTAAAAGTAGATAGGTTTTGGCCTTGAACCCTGAGTCCCACACAGAGGACTTTAGTCTAGAATTATTAACTCCAGGTGAGGGAAGAGTCCAAAGGCACAGTAAAATTAGTGCTTCAAAGAGTGTTAATCACTGCTGTGCCCAGAGTTTCAGTGATGAAATCAGAGAGAAAAGAGAAAATGGAGAACAGAGAGAGTATTCCTTGGTTGGACAGAACTAGAGAGAACAATAGAGTGTACAGATGTTAAAAATTTTTTGCACAACATGAGAGTTGCAACTTAAGTTTTATGGGGAGCAAAATGTGGACTGCAAGGAGAGTCAACCAGTCGATCCTGAAGGAAATCAGTCCTGAATATTCATTGGAAGGACTGATGCTGAAGCTGAAACTTCAATACTTTGGCCATCTGATATGAAGAACCCACTCATTGGAAAAGACCCTGGTGCTGGGAAAGATTGAAGGTGGGAGGAGAAGAGGATGACAGAGGATGAGATGGTTGGATGCATCACTGACTCGATGGACATGGGTTTGAGTAAGCTCCAGGAGTCAGTGATGGACAGGGAAGCCTGGTATGCTGCAGTCCATGGGGTAGCACAGAGTTGGACACAACTGAGTGACTGAACTGACTGAAGTGAGGACTACAGCCTGGTAGCAAGCATTTCAGATAGCTCTGAGAAACTGCTCCAAGGAGGTGAGGGGAGGAGCTATAACATATAGGAGTTTTGCAGCAAAAGGCAGGTAGTCAGGAACAATGAAAGATTAAGAAACGAATCACCAGTCTATGTTCGATACAGGATACAGGATGCTTGGGGCTGGTGCACGGGGAAGATCCAGAGAGATGATATGGGGTAGGAGGTGGGAGGGGGGTTCAGGATTGGGAATTCATGTACACCCGTGGCGGATTCATGTCAATGTATGGCAAAACCAATACAGTATTGTAAAGCAAAATAAAGTAAAAATTAAAATTAAAAAGAAAATGAAACCAGATATCTCAAGTTAAGGAATTTAGCACTCTTCCGTGTATGGAAAGATGTAAGAGTTTGATGGTGTTGTTGTTGAGCCACTTAGTCGTGTACAACTCTGTGATCCCATGGACCGCAGCACACCAGAATTCCCTCTCCTTCACCATCTCTCAGAGTTTGTGGATGACACCATCTGCATCATCCTCTTTCACCCCCTCTCCTCCTGCCCTCAATCTTTCCCAGCATTAGGGTCTTTTCCAATGAGTCGGCCCTTGCATTAGGTGGCCAAAGTACTGCTGCTTCAGTTTCAGCATCAGCCCTCCCAATGAAAATTCAGGGTTGATTTCCTGTAGGATTGACTGGCTTGATCTCCTTGCTGTCCAAGCAACTCTCAAGAGTCTTCTCTAGCACCACAATTCGAAAACACCAATTCTTTGGCTCTCAGCCTTCTTTATGGTCCAACTGCCACATCCATACATGGCTACTGGAAAAACCATGACTTTGGCTATATGGACGTTTGTCCACAATGTCTTGTTGATTTTTAGTCACTCAGTCATGTCTGACTCTTTGCAACCCCAAGGACTAGGGCACAAAATCTAGGCTCACTGAAATCCCTCTTTTGATGTGCCCCTGAGCTAGCTGGGGCCATATCCTGTTTTTTCACATTCTGAGTTCCTCAGGGCCCACTACAGGGAGTTTCTGCACTCTGAAGGCTACTAGATGGCGGGTATTCTTTCCTTCCTGAGTTCCTTTCAGGCCTCACAAGCTCACCGTCCACGATAGCTGCAATTGCTGATGACTCTGACATCCTTGTTTACTGATACAAGGAAATATTCCATTTCTCACAGGCATACTCTGAGAACAAGGCCAGGGTAGCTGAATGAGGCTTTCTTACAAAGGAGATGTCAAAAGAGATTTGACAGCATCTTAGTAGTCTACCCCTAGAAGGCAAACATCTGTTATTTCTAAAGTCTTGCCATCTGGTTAAGTTGCCTGGAGAGCTCTAGATTAGAAGAAAGGTCTAGGCTCTGTACATGAATTGAAAGGAAGCTATGTGCTCACTAAGGCATGCAAGAGCCACAGAATAGGATCATAATGGAACCTGCCACCACAAGCTGCTGGCCTAAGGCCCTTTCAAATTTTCCTTCCTCTGGGCAAGATTAATTCTATAATCTAGTGGCTGGACAGAAACTATAGAAGTATGGAAGGGGCAGGAGCTTCTGGTGGGGAGAATGTTCTCAGCGGTTCTAGCACACAGGGTCAGGAAGTCAACTGCCCATTGCTGAGAAGAAGCAGATCGTGACATGGAAGTGAAGATGGATGCAGCTATTAACCAGCTGCAGATGAGAAAACCCTCTGTGAAGAATAATAGTGAGGTTCTCAGGTGCCATGCTTACTTAACAGGAGGTCATTCTCTGTGTTAAAGTCATTCTTCCAATATTTTAAAATGTTTTCCTTTGAGTTTGACTTGAAAAACTGGAATTGTGTGTTATGGATTCAATTTAATTTTTCTCTTAAATTGCTAGTCAGTTTTCCCAACACTATTTATTGAACAGTTATTCCTTTTTCCACTAATTTGAAATACTGCTTTAAAAATATACACTAGGGACTTCCCTGGTGGTCTAGTGGTTAAGACTTTTGTTTCCAATGAAGGGAATGCAGATTTGATTTTTGATTGGGGAGCTAAGATCCCACATGCCTCACAGGCAAAAATCCAAAACATGAAAACAATAGATTGCAACAAATTCAATAAAGACTTCTAAAAAAATGATCCGGATTAAAAAAAAAAAACTTTACAAAGTATATATGTAAAATACACAAAGCTAATTCACAGAAATTTTTTTGGAAGAAAATAGTAATAGTGAAATTCAAAGCATCTTTGGACAGAATCTAGCATACAAACAATTGTCAGCAATTCTAGAAGGTATAAAGGAAGGAATCAAGATAGAAATTATCACTCAGTAAAAAATAGACATTCACTAGATAGTTTTACACCTAATGTTCAATTTTTGTATGTACATAGATGCACACGTAACAGTGAAATAGACAAGATATGATATGATAAAATATCATATAAAATAGTAAAATATCTGATTCCCCACATATTTTCACTTGAAATACTAAACCCTTCTGGATGACAATGCGCTCTGATAGAACCCCACACTCTGTGTTGAATTGTGTCTCCCAAAAACATGATAACTAGGAGAGAGACATGGAATGCGTTGTCCTCACAGACCTCAGAAGGAAATAACCCTGTTAGCTCCTTGAGTGATATCTTACATATGACAAAAAAATAAAATAAAATAAAATCCTGACTATATGAGACTGATGTTCTACTATATTAAGATTAAGAATTAATTTCTTAATTTATTAAAACTGAATCAACCTCAATTCATCAATTAATTAAGAGATTACAAAAGCAGCACATATTTTTTTATAATGTGTTATAAGGTTTTTATAACATTTTGTGTCCAAAATTTTTTTTAATGTCTACAAATTAATAAGAAAATTTAACAACCCAATAGGAAAGTGGGCAAATATTGAAGGAGCACTTCACACGTGGATATCCAAATGCTCAATAAACAAAAAGGAAAGGATGGTAAAGACCATTGCTATTCTGGAAGTGCAAATTGAATGAGATATCATGACACAGTCATTACAAAGGGCAAAATTAAAAAGGATGACTATGACACTTTATTAAAATGTGTGGCAACCTGAACATTTAAATACTAGTGGTGAGATACTATAAATACTATAATTGGTACAATACTATAAATTGGTACAACTGGTTTGGAAAATAATATCTACTAAACCTGAACATATGTCCTCAAGCCTTCCAATTCAATCTCTAGGAACACTTGTAACAAATGTGTGCTTGGGAGCAACAAAAGACTGACACAAGAATGCTTATAGCATCTCTATCCATAATAGTCCGAATCAGAAACAACACCAACGTCCACCAACAGCAGAATATATAAATGAATATTAATATATTCATACTATGCAATGCTGAATAACAATGGAAATAAGCTATTGCTACTTAAACAGTATGCATGAATCTCACAAGTATTATGTTGAGCAAAAGAAAGTGAAGTCGCTCAGTCGTGCCCGACTCTTTGCGACCCCATGGACATGGACTGTAGCCAGCAGGCTCCTCCCTCCATGGAACTCTCCAGGCAAGAGTACTGGAGTGGGTTGCCATTTCCTTCTCCAGGGGATCTTCCCAACCCAGGGATTGAACCCAGGTCTCCTTCATTCCAGGCAGACACTTTAACCTCTGAGCCACCAGGGAAGACTCCCAAAAGAAACCAAGTATAAAGAAATTTGTCACTGCATGATTCCACTTAGATGAAGTTCAGAAAGTAAAAGGAATCCGTGATGGTAGAACTCAAGATATTTTTCACTTTTAAGAAAGATAGCTCCTGAATAAGCAGAGTCCAAGGGGGACATTTCTTGGACCCCGCTGCTGCTCAGTCACTAAGTCATGTCCGACTCCTCGCGACCCCATGGACTGCAGCATGCCAGACTTCCCTGTTCTTCACCATCTCCTGGTGTTTATCAAACTCATGTTCATTGAGTCAGGGATGACATCCAACCATTTCACCCTCTGTCATCCCCTTCTCCTCCTGCCTTCAATCTTTCCTAACATTAGGGTCTTTTCCAATGAGTAGGCTCTTCACATCAGGAGGCTGAAGTATTGGAGCTTCAGCTTCAGCATCAGTCCTTTCAGTGAAAATTCAGAGTCGATATCCTTTAGGATTGACTGGTTTGGTCTCCTTGCTGTATAGCAAAGTTCTATTTCTTCATCCAAGTAGTAGTTACATGGTTGTATTCACTTTGGAAATTCATTGAGCCATCTACTTATGATCTGTGGGTTTTTCTAAATGCATAATATAGTAAATTTTTTTAAGTTTTCTTAAAAAAAAATTATAACCGCTATAAACTTCAGTGATTGCACTTTGCTTAGACGTTCTTATTCAGCACTTGGAAACATTGCCACATATGTTTCACAATTGATGTGTTTATTAACTATGTTTAACTTATGTTTATTTAGCATTTTACAGCTTTTCAAAACACTGTATATTGTTGTATCTCAGCACTGTGACTGAGAAGTATTGAGAAGCATTCATTGAAAATGACATGCTCAGAAATAGACATGCATAGATAGACATAAGAAAGCCATTAACATAACCTTGCACAGAAAAACATATTTGTAGATATTCATGACACATTCTAAACCAGTCCTTCCTCTGAAGATTAAGAGAAAGAAAAGTCTACTATGTTCCATTCACTGAAAGATTTAACATAATTACATCAATGTAGATGTTTGGATGGCATCACCGACTCAATAGACATGATTGAGCAAACTCAGGGAGATAGTGGAGGACAGGGAAGCCTGGCATACTGCAGTCCATTGGATTGCAAAGAGTTGGACAGCACTTGGTGACTGAACAGCAACCTTTCAATAACACTGAATTAGGCACTGTTATTGCAGATGAGGAAACTGACAAATGATTCTCATTAACTTGCCCAAAATAGTGGGGCAGTAACAACGATGTCAGAAACCACCAACACTCAGATTCAGAATAGTGCTGTGTTGACTGGAAGGTGGCCAGAGAGTCCATTTCTGCTTTTCTACTTTCTTTACCCGTACACTTTAGAGAGTCTGTCAAGAAAACTACCCTGTCCATCCAGTCTCCTCCACGTGATTCAGAGTAGGCAGATGGGAATCTATCTGCCTGAAACTTGATCCTAAAAACAAGGGCACACGAATTGGTTTCACCCCAGGGGTGACATTCTTGCTTTTTCTACTTCATAGACAAAGGGAACCATGGTTCCCTCAGCATTCTTCTAGATTCTGTGAACAACCACAAATCTTTCCAGTAAATCGCTTTTCTTAAGTAGGCAAAAATGGGTTCCTATGATTCCAGACCAAGTACTCATAGAGGAATAATCAAGAAACATCTTAGAGTGATAAGAAGGAGACCCAGAGCAGACCGGTGACTTCCACAAGCTTCTTTAATGCAGAGTGGACACATGTATCAATATCAGATCACCACTAATGTTCAAGCCTTCAGTCTCTGCTCCTCTCCAAGTGACAACTTTTGTCAATGAGTTGCTGAAACATTAACTATGATTGTATAAAGGGTCCCTTTACAGCTCCTCCATTTTTTCAGGCTTCTCTTCAGCTGTAGCAGACTTTGCCAAATACCATGATCCATTGGCCAGCATGCTCCAAGTGCAATTTCCACATTTTGGTAGTTAATCACTGATGGCTTTGTATTTTTGGTTCACGTATCTTCTATTCCATTTATTTGTTTGTTTCTTATTCTTTATATTCCTCATTCTGTTCAGCTTAATTTAACACTTTGAGGTTGATCTGAAACCACAAGTATAGGATGATTACCTCCTATATTCAGTATTTAAATTTCAGTAGTCACTGGGCAAAGGAGGAAGGACCCTTTGTTGATAATTAATATGGTCCTAAAGTGTTCACCAAACTTTTCTGCATCTGCTTCATGAATAGCCCCATTTAGTCAGGACGTAGAGCAAAGGCATTCTATCTGACTTTCAGAAATGTATATCTCTATTAGCTCCAGTTGACATTCCAAAGCCACCCTAAAAGGTCCCTCTTCAAAACACTATTAGACACAATCAACTCTATCAGATCTTTATTCCCAATGTTATCTCTCAGGTTGAATATTCTAGAAGATGAAATTAAGCTAAAGTCTGATTACAATCTGAAAAAAAAAATCCATTTATATTTGCAGTTGTGAAATTTATACCAGAACTTAGATCACTGACTGGATAGAACCCGAGTAGCATTCTAATATTCTGTGTTATGTGCTTGGAATCTCTCAAATTCTATCAGAAACTCAAGAACGAGCATGCAGCCACTAAAGGGTTTGAATAACAAAGTTGGAAAAGGACAGCCAAAAACAATAAATTGGCCTCCATGGTCCGAGCCAGACTCAGTCATGTATAACTACTGAGCTGGAATAAATAAGACCTCTGTTGAAAATGGTAATAAGGATATCAAAAAAACTAAAAGAATAAAGTCAAGAAAAATCACAAAAGTTTGTTCTACAATTTCTAAAACATCAAAGCATCCATTTAATAAATGATATCATGGCCTACAAGGAACAAAATTAAACCCTGATGTAAATACGGAAAAGTCACTTTGATTCAGCCTGAGATATTGAGAGAGAATATCTCAAAGAAAACTATTTTCAAAAATTTCCCCACAAGTACCATAAAAACAAAGGGATTTGCAACACAAGCTGGGTAGGCTGGGTAACACATCAAAAAGTAGCCCATCTCTAGTATTATCTTTTAAGTTTTGTATTTATCCTAAAATATCATGGTAGTTTTTGCACTATTCTTTCATAGACATCTATATAAATGTTAAAATGAGTTAATTTAATTATCCTTGGGACAGTTTTAAATTTATTTTGTTAAACTTTGAGTAAAGTCAGTACTTGGAGAAGACATGTTATACTGATCTTAAGGGTTATTGAACTCTGGCGTGCCACCACCTACCCACAGGGGCACAGAAAGTCCAGGTGAATAAGCATAGTTTCAGAAGAATTCACATATTTTCCAACCGATTGGCCAGCAAAGACTAACTGATTACATGAGAATAACATCAGGAAGTATCTTAAGCAGTGTGTATTCCTAGAATATTTGCGAATTGATTTGGATGCTATAAAGGAAAGACCCCAAATAATAATGGCTTAAATAAGATACGTGGGTTTCTTTTTCCTTTCTCATGTAAAAGTCTTGGCTGATGTGGTAACCTCTTTTGAAAGCCAGGATTCATCTGCCTTGTTGTTCTGCCATCCTCAATATAGTCCAGGGTAACTCCTCTAGTTTCTACCATTGTGTTCACAACCATCAGCAGGCAGCTCTCCTGCTTTGTAAGCTGTGTATGAAGAACAGATTCAATAATTTTATCCATATGAAACTGAAGACACTTACTACCTTGTCTTTTTCAAAGCATATTTGGCAATACATAAATTAAATGTAGGACTGACATATGAGACTTTATTGTATAAATAGTTCAATTTCTCTCACTCCTGAATTTCCATTCTTGCCAGCAAATTCTTGCCCTTACTTTCTTGCAAAAAAAACAAGGTCACCAGCCTTTAACTCCCTTATCCATCCTGTTCCCAATGTGTGTGTGTGTTTTTTTTTAAGTGTGTCCCTTTCTAAGGTAAAGAGCTCTTCACCCATCTCCTGAATTCCCATTTCTGTCCAGCACAGGATACTCATTCTATTATTTCCAGTCATCTTCTAAAGCTCTATTTCCTCTGAGGAATCTCTACAAATTGTATATCTCACACGCTGACTCAGTTTGAAAATGTCTTTCTTAACTCTTCTGTTTTCCTTAAATTCAGTTTTGCTTCCATCCATTCAATCACGTATTCATTTTTGCACCCCTAGCTCACTCTCCAATGCCCTGAAATCCACTCTCTGTTTATGCTCTTCCACTCATACATGGCCATCCCTCCCCCACAAAAAATAAATTAATTAATTAAAAAAAAAAAACTAATTGCTCTCTTTTTGGTAAATAAAAGATTTTTTTCACAATGTTTAGACTTGACTTTTAAGCACAATGGGGCAGTGAACACCCGTCTTTTTCAAGGACTCTATTTGACTATCACTTATTTTTCCTGTGTCCTACTGTTCATTTCTGGGGTTTCTCTCGTGGCCTGCCGATGCAGAAGACAAGATTTGATCCCTGGGCTGGGAGGACTCCTGGAGGAAGAAATGGCAATCCACTCCAGTATTCTTGCCTGGAAAACCCCATGGACAGAGGAACCTGGGCGTCACAGTCCATAAGATTGCTAAGAGTCAGACACAGCTGAGCAACTGAGCATGCACACACTGCTGATTTCTACTTTCTGTCCTTCCTCCAGCCACGACTGAGAAATTTTCCAAAGCTGTTTTTGGCCCTTTATCTAAAGCATCAGGTGTTATCATTATAGTTTCTCATTGTTTTAAGCATTTCTTCTATGCTAATGGCTCAGATCTCTGCCTCCCTTCTGCTTTCTTGGGTAATTCTGGCCTGAATCTCCAGTTACCTAAGGACATGCCTATTTATTTGCACAATATCCAAATCAACCTGAACAAAACCAAATTCATCTCCATAAAAAAAGAAATCTTCCACCCATCCTCCCTAGCAGTTTCATTTTCTTAGGTGCTCCAAGCAAAAAGTTTAGACAAATAAGTTATGAAGAAAAAGAAAATAAAAAAGAGCAACCTCCATCCACTGCCATAACATCTCCCATGCATTTATTTTATTTAAATCTACTTTTCTGGATGCATATTAGGCTTAAAATATAAAACATTCTCAATCTCTTCTAACCCACTGGGATGTGTATATATGTGCTTAGTAGATAAGTCCTGTCTGATTCTTTGTGACCCTTTGGACTGTAGCCTGCCAGGCTCCTCTATCCATGGGATTTTTCAGGCAATAATACTGGAGTGGGTTGCCATTTCCTCTTCCAGGATATCTTCCTGACCAAGGGATCAAGTCCCCATCTCCTGTGTCTCCTGCATTAGAGGCGCATTCTTTACCTGCTGATCCACTGGGGAAGCCCCACCCACTGGGATAATCCTCAACATTTTGATAGTCCACTATAGTCCACTCTAGTCCTTTGTCACAGGCTGTTTTTTTGTGGGACATATGATTGTTGCAAGCAGATAGATCTTGTCTTCTGTCATTTATGTGGTAAGGTCTTTAGAATGTTTCAGCAACATATAAACACAAGAAAATTTCAACACATATTTTCTGAAATAAGATTATTTTTCAGCCCAGGTACCGATTTATTAGTATTGTAAGAATCATGTTATGGAAATGAAAAATTTCTAGTCCAAAATTTCAAAAAAGACCAAAGTGGAAACAAATCCATGCTATGTATTATGAAATGGTGAGAGCAAAAGTGATAAGGCATTATAAATTAAAGTATTCACAAAAATTAAAATTATTTCCATTTAATTGAGAGATTTTTCACTTCCTCTAATGAAATGAGGTAAATGTAATTAAACAGCTAAGAGAGGATGATAAAAAGAAATGTTCTCTTACTTTTTCTCACTTAGAACTCACCCGTCTTTCATGGATTATACTTAATACCAAGTAAACTGCTTATATAGATATATATTTTTCCTTTGAACAACTCCTACTTAGTTTTTTAACATAATTTTTATTAAACAAGACCACACAAATGGGTAAGAAAGAAAACATTTTGTCAGCTTTATGCTCGGACACTTACGCTAAAATATTTTTGCCAAGAAGAAATAGACTAAACATACATCAAGCCAAATGGAGACATTGACTTTAGTGACTGGAGGTACTTATGATTTAAGACATTAGACCATGATTTGAGAATGTTTGGAAAGATCATGCAATCACTTTATATTTCTGACAATCACTGTCCAAAAATCTGTGTGTGCAAAAGATGTGTAAATATATATGGGAGGTTAATACTATTGTTTTTTAGCTATATTTAATTTTTTAAACCAACTTTACAAACATTTTTGAGGGTAGATTCATTTTTTATTCCTGTTTGTGGAGGAGTTGGGTTTTTACTTTTTTAAAGAAACATAAAATTGATTGTGAATATTCCCCTTGGCCACCTCTGTCTTAAGCTTAGCACTTTTCATCCCAGGGTTCAAGCTCCAAAATGCATTTCTTTGCAGTATTACAGAACTGTCAGCCATGACTCATTCATCTGGTTTAGAATTTGTCAAAAGGATTAGTTTCTCCTAAACATTATTGCTTCTTCTGAGGCAGGAATGCCTTTCGGGTGGGGCACAAGAGTGAATAGGGATAGTGGTAACCCTATTCATTCATCTGGTATTTATTTTTGAGCATTTACCATGTGCCAAGCCCCAGGCTTGGTTCTGATGATGCAGCAGTGAAAGTGACAATTCTCATCAAATTTACATTCAAAGGAGCAGGAGGATATTCAACAATTAATTACACAATAATTTAAACACAATAGTGATAAGCATTATAAAGGAGAAAAATACTTTGGTAACTGGGAGACCTTTGTGAACTAGCTCCTTCTTCTGTAACCACGATTGTTTTATCCTCTGTACCCACCTTTTATTCCAATGAGAAATTTTATTTAAACTATTTGTAATTAACTAACTCCCAGAATGTCCCTTGTAAATGACTCAGGATGACTCTGCAAACTTTTCATAGAGATCAGAGTACAAGATTTTGAAACACAACCAACTTGTTTTGACCAAACTTAACCTATGAAATTCGACCAGTGTAAGTTAAATATAAACAAGTATCTTTAGGAGTAAACATACATCAGACAAGTTCAAAATGATGAATGGCAAGAAGTTCCCAGCATAGCCACCCCCAGCTTCTCATTAAGGACACACTGACAACTCACCGAAAAACTCTGATTGATAGCCTGAAACCAGAATGTAGAAGGAATTGGCATTAATTATAGAGGAGACAGATCTGGATTGTGAAGCATCTATGGAGGCTTAAACCTGGCACTTAGGAAATGAAGAAAGACTGCTTGACAAAGAGGTTTTGCACCTTTCACACCGTTGCTGGCCAGATTCAGAGTTGTAGATCCCCTACTTAGCAGAGAGAGAATAAGCAGATGGCAGTAGGACCCCTGGGAATTGCTCTAAGAGGCCAAGTTGTGCTGACACTGGGCAAGATTTGCTGTAGATTTTGCAGGAATGCAAAAGACTTTGGACCAGTACTGAGTATAGTAATTTTTGGTTTTATATTTAATATTATTATCAAAAATAGCAGGATAGAGAAGATACTACCACAGTAGAGTAATTAATAATAATTTTGTCTGTTCGGTCACGTCCAATTCTTTGCAACCCCGTGGACTATAAATTTCCAGGTTCCTCTGTCCATGGGATTGTCCAGGCAAGAATACTGGAGTGGGGTGCTATTTCCTCCTCCAGGGGATCTTCCTGCTCCAGGGAATGAACCTGCGTCTCCCCGTCCCTTGCATTGCAGTCAGATTCTTTACCACTGGGCCACCTGGGAAAGGGACACAAAAGCTGTCAATGAAAACCTTCTAGAAATGAGGTCCTGCTTAAAAGAGCCTGCCCTCCATCTGAAAATCTGAGATAGCTACTAGGTCATCACATTGCAAGGTACAAAGCAAGTATGAGGACAAATAGCCCACTCTTTCTACAGCAAATGATCCTGCATTGTAAAAATATCAGATAAAAGAAAAATATAAAACTACTATAACAGAATAACATCTGAAACTCAAAGGGGGAGTATTTTAAGAGTTGGGTATAAAAGAGTATCTAACACTGAAACATTGGATGTATCTGTTCTATTATTAAACTGTTTATGGAAGAGCAAGCTGATACAATTAGCCTTGTAATGAAATAAGGTGTATAATATGAAAGGGAGAAACAAAATTATGATTCTTCGCAATAGGATCAATACAAAACAAATAAAGCAAAATTAATACTGCCTAATAATAGATCTTCTTTTAATTATAAGTGTTTTTAATATTTTAAAAATGAAATCATACATAAATCATAAAGACTCATATCTAAAACAAATTTTTTTAGAACTTTACTCACAGACTCAAAATACTTTGTGTGATGAATGGGTCTTCCTGCTTAGGAAGTTCCAATATTCCAAGAATGTCAACTCTTTTCTGATTAAACTATATAACTTTTATTAGGAATTTTTGATTGTTGGAATGGGGGTGAAGGATGAGAACTTAACAACATTATTCGAAATTCACCTAGAAGCATAAGCACAGATATACACACAATTTTTTTTTTACTTTTTTGCTATATTTTAATACAATTTGGAGGTAAACATGGCATTACCTGAAAAGAAAAAAAAATCTATTTAAAATGCAATACATAGTATGACACTGATAAGTAGACGAATGAATAAATGAATGAGTATATGAGTACATTGGAACCTTCAGCATGTTAATTGTAGTTATCCTTTTAATTTAACTTTTAAATTAATTTTTATTGGAGTATAGTTGATTTACAATGTTGTGTTAGTTTCTGATGTACAGCAAACTGAGTCAGTTATACATATAAATTCAGCCACACTTTTTTAGATTATTTTCCCATATAGATTATTACAGAGTATTGAGTCCTTTGTGGTATACAGTTCAGTTCAGTTCACTTCAGTCGCTCAGTCGTGTCCGACTCTGCAATACCATGAATCGCAGCACGCCAGGCCTCCCTGTCCATCACCAACTCCCGGAGTTCATTCAAACTCACGTCCATCAAGTCGGTGATGCCATCTAGCCATCTC
This sequence comes from Cephalophus harveyi, assembly GCA_006410635.1. Taxonomy (NCBI): domain Eukaryota; kingdom Metazoa; phylum Chordata; class Mammalia; order Artiodactyla; family Bovidae; genus Cephalophus; species Cephalophus harveyi. The sequence goes on along the minus strand of SJYT01067337.1, from coordinate 181,263 downwards.
ATCCTCGGTCGTCCCCTTCTCCTCCTGCCCCCAATCCCTCCCAGCATCAGAGTCTTTTCCAATGAGTCAAGTCTTCGCATAAGGTGGCCAAAGTACTGGAGTTTCAGCTTTAGCATCAGTCCTTCCAAAGAACACCCAGGACTGATCTCCTTTATAATAGACTGGTTGGATATCATTGCCGTCCCCCCAAAAGATGTCTTTTTCATTATAGGAGACTGGATTGCAAAAGTAGGAAGTCAAGAAACACCTGGAGTAACAGGCAAATTTGGTCTTGGAATACGGAATGAAGCAGGGCAAAGACTAATAGAGTTTTGCCAAGAGAACGGACTGGTCATAGCAAACACCCTCTTCCAACAACACAAGAGAAGACACTACACATGGACATCACCAAATGGTCAACACCGAAATCAGACTGATTTTATTCTTTGCAGCCAAAGATGGAGAAGCTCTATACAGTCAGCAAAAACAAGACTGGGAGCTGACTGTGGCTCAGATCATGAACTCCTTATTGCCAAATTCAGACTTAAATTGAAGAAAGTATGGAAAACCACTAGACTATTCAGGTATGACCTAAATCAAATCCCTTATGATTATACAGTGGAAGTGAGAAATAGATTTAAGGGACTAGATCTGATAGATAGAGTGCCTGATGAACTATGGACGGAGGTTCATGACATTGTACAGGAGACAGGGATCAAGACCATCCCCATGGAAAAGAAATGCAAAAAAAAAAAAAAAAAAAGTGGTATACAGTAGGTCCTTTTATTTATCTGTTTTATATATAGTAGCATGTGTATGTCAGTCTCAATCTCCAAATTTATCCCTACCCCTCTTTTTCCCTTGGTAACTGTAAGCTTGTTTTCCACATCTGTGACTCAATTTCTGTTTTGTAAATAGGTTCATCTGTGCCATTTTTTTAGATTGCACATCTAAGCAATATCATGTGCTATTTGTCTTTCTCCATCCGACTTCCTTCATTCAGTATGACATCTGTAGTCCCATCCATGTCGCAGCAAGTGACATGATTTCTTCCTTTTTATGGCTGAGTAATATTCCATTGTATTCATACACTACATCTTCTTTATGTATTCATCTGTTGATGGGAACTTAGGTAGCTTCCATGTCTTGGCTATGGGAAATAATGCTGCTATGAGCATTGAGTGCATGTATCTTTTTGATTTAGTGTTTTTGCTTACTTCAGATGTATATACTTAAGTGTGGAATTGCTGGATGACATAGTAGGGTTTCCCAGGTGACTTAGTGGTAAAGAATCTGCCTGTAAATTCAGGAGAGGCAGGAGACTCAGTTCAATCCTTGGATCAGAAAGATTCCCTGGAGAAGGAAATGGCAACCCACTCCAGTATGCTTGACTGGAGAATCCCATGGACTGAGGAGCTTAATGGGCTATAGTCTATAGGGTCACAAAGAGCTGGACACGACTGAGTGACTGGGCACACGCACATCATAGTTCTGCTTTTAGTTTTTTGAGGAGCCTCTTTACTATTTTCCATAGTGGCTGTACTAATTTACATTGCAACACTCTACAGAGGTGAGATGATATCTCCTTGAGGTTTGGATTTGTATTTCTCTGATAATTAGAAATGGTGAACATCTTTTCTTGTACCTGTTGGCCATTTGTGTATCTTCTTTGGAAAAATACGTATTCAGATCCTCTTCCCATTTTTCAGTTAAGTTGCTTATTTTTTGGCATTGAATTATATGAGCTGTTTACATATTTTGGATATTAACTCTTTATCAGCCATATCATTTGCAAATATTTTCTCCCATTCAGTTGGTTGTCTGTTCGTTCTGTCAATGATTTCTTTTGCTGTGCAAACCTTTTAAGCTTGATTAGGCCCCATTTGCTTATTTTTGCTTTTGTTATTTTACCAGAGGAGATTGATTTAAAAAATTGCTATAATTTATGTCAAGGAGTGTTCTGACTATATATTTTTTTTTTCCAGGAGTTTTATAGTCTCAGATCTTACATTCCATTCAGTCCGTTTTGTATATGGCATAAGAAAATGTTCTGATTTTACTCTTTTATATGTAGTTGTCCAGAAAAACAGTACATTATTGAGAGTCAAATAGATCATTACTATTAAACACACTGGACCGCAGACATACATGAAGATTTTCACAGACACAGAGGAATACTGTCAATGAAGAGCTAAATAAACGATGACATTTGTGATTATTATGCCTTAGTTAGTCATGCCATTGTGCGTGCTCTGTCGCTAAGTTGTGTCCAACTCTTTTGCAACCCCATGGACCATAGCCCGCCAGGCTCCACTCTCCGTGGGATTTGCCAGGCAAGAATACTGGAGTGGGTTGTCATTTCCTTCCCCAGGGGATCTTCTCCACCTAGGGATCAAATCCATGTCTCCTGTATTGACAGGTGGGTTCTTTACCACTGAGCCATAGCAAGTATATTAATAGGTTATTTTTTTTTTAATTTAAAAATTAAGGGAGTAACATATCTGAATGAAGCAATTATTAGTCAGATACAAAATATTTATCTCTGTAAACAATGTGTGACTGCTCTTGCATTCAAAATATGAATACCTTGATGAAGAGGGCACCACTAGACTTTAGCACAAGTTGGGATGCCAATTTTTTTCCTTGCTCTATAGACTAAGTTGGAAAACTGCACTCAGATGACCAGAAATCAAAGCTCCCTCATTTCTTCTAGAGAACATAATCTGTGCCATTACCACATTTCTTCATAGTAAGTATCTTCATAATTAATTTTATTTTTTTATTTATAATGAAAGCCCAGTAGTCCCAGTAGCAGAGTTTTTTTACAAGCATATTGTTACAAATTCCACTGCATATTACAGAGAAATGCCTGGAATCTCATTAGTTGTGCTTCAACACATTTAACACAAATTTTCATGTTTACGCCTAACTGCAGTTTCATCCTTCCCTTGCTGACACCAAGATCCCCTGGGTGGGCCTCAAAGTCACAGAGACTGGGTGGCCAAGTATGGAAAATAGCAAATGACTGGAAAATAAGACAAAGGCAAGTTTGGGTTCCACATGCTGTGCTCATTTCCTGCATGAATATTGAATATACCCAAGCTTCATTTCCCTGATATGTAGGAACGTGATTTTTCCTTAGTTTTGAAAGAGGACATCACCAACCAGTAACAGAAAAATCCTTGTTTTTCAAATGCAGCAAAAGTTTCTGTGATTCCATGCCACTCTTTCCTCAATTTACGCTTATTGCTATAAAGTAGCTCTTTAAGAAACTCTCCCATTAAATCAGCTGTTTGCTGTCTGGTCACTCAGCTGCATCCGACTTGTTGTGACCCTATGGACTGTAGCCTGCCAGGCTCCCCTCCATGGGATTCCCCAGGCAGGAATACTGCAGTGGGTTGACATTTCCTTCTCCAGGGGATCTTCCCGAGCCAGGGGTTGAACCTGTGTTTCCTGCCTGGCAAGTGGATTCTTTACCACTGAACCACCAGGGAAGATACAGAGATAACTGGTTAAGGTCATGGTTGTTGGTGTTCTTTTTTTATTATTATTATTTTTATTTATTTATTATTATTATTTATTTTTTTACTTTATTTTACTTTACAGTACCGTATTGGTTTTGCCATACATTGACATGAATCCACTACAGGTGTATATGAGCTCCCAATCTCTGATCCTCATGATATCTGTTCACTAAAGATGTTCAGAACATGCCAGTCTCCTGTAGCATCAACTCAGATGCATTATTTCACTTTCCTTATTTTGCCAAGCTCTATTCTCCCAGGTTCAACTTCTATAGCAGATTTGGTGTGGAAAAGTATCAGTTTAGTTCACCACCCCTCTCCACCTTTCTTGCTGCTTTTACCTCCTAGACTATAAGCTCCAGGAAGGCAAAATGTGTTACAATGTCTCTTTCCCAATTGTAATGTCAGTCCTTAGCCCAGCCAGGACATATTTACTGAAAGAAGGAATAAATGGACAAGGAACCAACAGCCTCAGTCTGATTTCTGGCTGGTCATGAGTTAGGTCCGTGAACCTACAGCAGCGGTCCCCAACATTTTTGACACCAAGAACCTGTTTCATGGAAGACAGATTTTTCACAGATGGTGGGAGGGGTGGCTTTAGGATGATTCAAGCACATTGAGTTTATTATGTTGCAGCTGATTTGAAAGGAGGAGGAGCTCAGGTGGTAATGTGAGCAATGAGGAGTGGCTATAAATACAAGTGAAGCTTCACTTGCTTGCCTGTTACTCACCTCTTGCTGTGCGGTCCATGTACTGGTCCATGGCTTGGGTGTTGGGAACGCCTGGTCTACAGCACATTACTGAGTCCGTCTCATCCCTGGGCCTCATTAAAAAGCTTTCCAAGGCTGGACAAAAGGATGACTTGGTGGAGATGATAGCCTAACAGTATGTCCCTGGCACCTTGTCTTTCCTGTTTTTTTCTGGAATGTACCAATAAGCAAAGAGCATTCTGGAAGACTCCGGGTGTAAAGGGTGGCCATGAAGGGGTTCTGGTATTAGGATACAGCATAGGACCCAGCAGGCAAGCAGAAGGCTCACTTCTTACTGCTGCTGCTGCTGCTGCTAAGTCGCTTCAGTCATGTCCGACTCTGTGCAACCCCATAGACGGCAGCCCACCAGGCTCCTCCATCCATGAGATTTTCCAGGCAAGAATACTGGAGTAGGGTGTCACCGCCTTCTCCGCACTTCTTACTAGAGACTGTTAAAAATAGCATATGCTTGAGAGCCAGTTTTTGCATAATGAAACCTCTGTACACTAGGGAGGGCTTTCCAGGTGGTGCTAGTGGTAAAGAACCCTCCTGCCAATGCAGGAGACATAAGAGATGCAGGTTCAATCCCTAGGTTGGGAAGATCCCCCGGAGGAGGACATAGCCATCCACTCCAGTATTCTTGCCTGGAGAAGCCCATGGACATAGGAGCCTGGCGGGCCACAGTCCATAGTGTCAACTGAAGTGACTTAGCTCGCACGTACAGTAGGGGACTCAATTATCTTACACAGTGCCCAAATGTTCAAGAAGAGAATGTACTCTATTTTTCTCTGATAAATATAATCTGATTTATAATCCGATCATTTACAACATTCTATTTGATGGGTTGTTGCTGTTCAATCACTAAGTCATGTTCGATTCTTTGCGTCCCCATGGACTGCAGCACACCAGGCTTCCCTATCCTCTACTATCTCCCAAAGTTTGCTCAAGTTCATATTCATTGAGTCAGTGATGCTATCCAACCATCTCATCCTCTTCTATCCACCAGCCTCATCTATCCACCAGCCCCCCTTCTCCTGCCCCCAATCTTTTCCAACATCAGGGACTTCTCCAGTGAGATGGCTCTTCACATCAAGTGGCCAAAGTATTGGGGCTTCAATTTCAGCATCAGTCCTTCCAGTGAATATTCAGGGTTGATTTCCTTTAGGAAATCTGATGGTAGCAAGGGAAAGAAACTATATGTCAGTCCAGTTGATTTACCCAGTTTGTGTGTGCCTAGCCGATCAGTTGTACCCAACTCTTGCGACCCCATAGACTACAGCCCGTGAGGCTTCTCTGTCCATGGGATTTTCCAGGCAAGAATGCTGGAGTGGGTTGTCATTTCCTTCTCCTAACCTAGTTTGCTGCTAACTGCTGCTAAGTCGCTTCAGTCGTGTCCGACTCTGTGTGTTACCCCACAGATGGCAGCCCATTAGGCTCCGCCATCCCTGGGATTCTCCAGGCAAGAACACTGGAGTGGGTTGCCATTTCCTTCTCCAATGCAGGAAAGTGAAAAGTGAAAGTGAAGTTGCTCAGTCTCCTCCATCCGTGGGAGTTTAAACTACCTAACCTAGTTTAAAGTAATATAAATGAGATAAATGCTTGATTTCCCAGACCCAGTCCCTCTTCTGGATACACGTGGTGGAGGCACAGAACCTTGTGTCAGAACGGAAGGGGTGGAGTCCTTGAATCCACACGGTGGCCTTGGTGAGCCTCTGGGCCATGCAGCAGAGTGGCTGGCCCCAGAAGCCTCCACGCCGAGTCTGTTGCTCGGTTCTTGCCCTCAACCTTGGGCATCTGTCTGTTGCTGGAGCCTGTGGCAGTAGAGCTCAGGGCCTGCCCTCTTCCATCTTAGAATACAGATGAAGCTTCACTCACTTCCCTGTCACTCACCTCGTGCAGTGCGGCCTGGTTCCTAACAGGCCATGGACCAGCACTTGGGGTGCTGGTCTGACCTCACCTCTCTGTCACGCTGAAAGCCCCCCTATATCTCTTCTGTGTCCTCCTCACCACCTTCAACCTCATCACTGAGTCCTCTGGTCCCACCTTTATAAACAGTTAGGTCCGCACTTACCTCCCTTTTACTGACCATTAAGATTCTAATGTTTCTAATTAAAAAATCTCTCACCTGCCGTCTGAAATCTATATGCCCTACTTTGCTTCTTCTCTCCTTCTGCTCATGTTTTGACAGTTAAGATGAAAGCATGTTTGAGACTTCCCTGGTCCAGAGGTTAAGACTCCGTGCTTCCAATGCAGGGGGTGTGGATTTGATCCCTGGCTGGGGAACTAAGATTTCACATGCCATGTAGTGCAGCTAAAAAAAAATAAATCAAAATTAAGATGAACTCATGTTACATACATCAGTCTCATTTACCCAACTTTCCTGGTTCAGTTTTTCTAAAATTGGTGTTCCAGGGAAAAGCCTTTCAAATTGCCTTCCAACCTTCAAGTTTCTAATAATAAACACTGAGTTGGGTTTTTTTTTTTTTTTTTTTTTTTTCCCCTCTGCCCAAGAAAATGGGGTCACACAGAGTCGGACACGACTGAAGCAACTTAGCAGCAGTAGCAGCAGCAGCCCAAGAAAATGATGTATCTGGTGTGTAATAAGGACTTTCATTCTTCTTGATGCTCTCATGAATGCACGAGATTCACCCTTCCACATCTTCCTCATTCCTCAAAGCAATTCAAAGTAGGACAGGAAGGAATAGATTTGGGGCAGCCCACTAAGTGCTATCATCTCATGATAATACTAAATAGGAGGCTCAGTTCAGTTCAGTTCAGTCGCTCAGTCGTGTCTGACTCTTTGCGACCCCATGAACTGCAGCATGCCAGGCCTCCCTGTTCATCACCATCTCTCGGAGATCACTCAGACTCACATCCATCGAGTCAGTGATGCCATCCAGCCATCTCATCCTCGGTCGTCCCCTTCTCCTCCCGCCCCCAATCCCTCCCAGCATCAGAGTCTTTTCCAATGAGTCAACTCTTCGCATGAGGTGGCCAAAGTACTGGAGTTTCAGCTTTAGCATCATTCCCTCCAAAGAAATCCCAGGGTTGATCTCCTTCAGAATGGACTGGTTGGATCTCCTTGCAGTCCAAGGGACTCTCAAGAGTCTTCTCCAACACCACAGTTCAAAAGCATCAATTCTTCAGCGCTCAGCCTTCTTCACAGTCCAACTCTCACATCCATACATGACCACAGGAAAAACCATAGCCTTGACTAGACGGACCTTAGTCGGCAAAGTAATGTCTCTGCTTTTGAAAATGCTATCTAGGTTGGACATAAAGATTTCTCAAGAGGCAGGTTAGGTGGTCTGGTATTCCCATCTCTTTCAGAATTTTCCACAGTTTATTGTGATCCACACAGTCAAAGGCTTTGGCATAGTCAATAAAGCAGAAGTAGATGTTTTTCTGGAACTCTCATTCTCTGAGGCCCATGGGAAATGTACCTGCCTTTGCCATTTAAAATCTTAGCTGGGAAAATGTAAAGATAAAGGGAAACAAATCATGCTCTCCACCAGTGCCCCCAAAAGCCTGTACAAAATGTTAACTAGAAGACTTAACTAGAATTAAAAATCTCCCCTTTCAATGGTCAAATACCTGTGATATCAGATATGACCACAACACACCTTCTTGGATCAACAGCACTGAGAGAGCCCTGAAGTCAAGCCTGCTGAAACCTAAGCTCTATTGTACCTGCCTATTCGGACACTGGCCACCACAGCCAAAGCAAGGTGTTGGGCATATTCAGGTTATATGTTGGTCACCAAAACACCAGTTACCACTTATCTTTCTTTAGACTTTCCGGTGTATGTACTACCTGTGCAGATTGACAGAGGAACAGGTATAGGAGATCAAAATATCAGCTTTAATGATGGCATGGCTAGACTGGAATTGCTGGTAGCTCAGACAATAAAGAATCCACCTGCAATGCAGGAGACCTGGGTTCAATCCCTGGGTTGGGAAGATCCCCTGGAGAAAGGAATGGCAACCCACTCCAATATTCTTGCCTGGAGAATTCCATGGACAGAGGAGCCTGGAGGGCTATAGTCCATGGGGTCTCAAAGAGTTGGACATGATTGAGCAACTAACACATGGCTAGATTGGAGATAAAGGTCTGCACCCAAGGATGTTTTTCCTTGAAATAAACAACCAATCAGTCACAGGCAGATCAACCACCAAGAAAAAGAGTTTGCTCCACTTGAAGGAGAAAAGAGTGGGCAGAACCCCTGAACAGTCTTGCTCCAAAAGAACTGGCCACTATTCATGCCTGTATCCATTTTCTAACACTATCATAACAAAGCAGTACAAGCGTGGTGGCTTAACACAAAGATGATGTGTTCTCTCACAGCTCTGGAGGCAAGAAGTCTGAAATCAAGTTGTTGTCAGGGCTGTGCTCCCTCCTAAGCTTATTAGGGAGGATTCTTCCTTGTCTCTTCCACCTTCTGTTAGCTCTGGTGCTCCTTAGCTTGTGGCCGTGTAACTCAATCTCTGCCGCCATCTTCATGTGGCCATTTTCCCTCTGTCTCGATAGAGACAGCTTCTTATAAGAACACTCGTCATATTGGATTAGAGTCCAAACTAATGACCTCATCTTAACTTCATTATATCTGTAAAGACCTTATTTCCAAATAAGGTCAAATTTACAGGTGGTGGGGGTTAGGACTTAGACATCCTCTTTGTTTCTTTGTGGGGGACACATGCCTGTGACCTAGAGCACATTTATTCCACCACAGAATAAAGCCAGGGTAAAAGAACTGGACATGGAACAATAGACTGGTTCCAAATAGAAAAAGGAGTACGTCAAGGCTGTATATTGTCACCCTGCTTATTTAACTTATATGCAGAGTACATCATGAGAAACGCTGGGCTGGAAGCACAAGCTGGAATCAAGATTGCCAGGAGAAATATCAATAACCTCAGATATGCAGATGACATCACCCTTATGGAAGAAAGTGAAGAGGAACTAAAAAGCCTCTTGATGAAAGTGAAAGAGGAGAGTGAAAACGTTGGCTTAAAGCTCAACCAACATTCAGAAAACGAAGATCATGGCATCTGGTCCCATCACTTCATGGCAAATAGATGGGGAAACAGTGGAAACAGTGTCAGACTTTATTTTGGGGGGCTCCAAAATCACTGCAGATGGTGATTGCAGCCATGAACTCTACTCTCTTCCTGGGCTCAGTCTCTAAGAAAAGCACTTCTGAAGGAATTCCAAAATTAATCAGCAGTTTGAAAATGCATGCCCCTTTCAACCTCATCAATACACTTCACAGAGAAGTTAATGGAGTCCAAAGATAAAAGGGAAACTTCTATTCCTGGAAATATCAAAGATTAGATCACATGAAAAAAACCACATGGTTAAAAAAAATCCAAAAAATGCTGAACAGGATAAGAAAAAATTCTTTCTGTTAAAATGTTATTTTTTAAAATAAGAAGTAGAACTCTCATAAATATATGCAATGAACATGCATCAACAAGTAACTAACTGATTGAGAGAGGCAGTAAAATGCTAATGGTTCAAAGCACATTTGAGGAAGAAAGACATATTCAGACAGGAAATTTTTTAACATTAGAATAGTATTGATAGCATTACATACAAAACTAGTTTAAAAATTATGTGGCAATAAATTGTAGCCTCTGGAGTTATCTATCTTACTGAACAGAAATTTTTATTGCTATATGACAAGAATTCTTTTTATGGATTGTTTTGCTGTCAGTTAACCTCTACTCTTACAGAGTTGAAAAATATTTTATTCAATAATGAATAGAAAGCCAAACAGATAAATATACCCCCTGGAGAGTCAAATAATTTCTGCCAGACAATGCTCAGCACTATAATGAAAAAACACTCCACCAGCCCATTTTGCCAATTTCAAAGTTTGCTGTATTTTTTTTAACACTGTTTGCCCTTGGAATCCTAAGTAATTTTCAAAAATTATTATTCACCATAATAAAAAATAAAATAAAAAGTACAGTCTCATTCTATGTTGCCCTGATTCATTTATATAAGCACAAGAAGGGTTAATTAACATGTATAAATCTTATATTGCTCAACAAACATAGAACCATTTGGTGTTAAGCAACTATTAGAGCAGAAAATTAACATCTGTCTGGAGTTTTAATAAGGAATCTAGGATTATATTTTCAATGGGATTTATTATTTGCTCTTCTATATGAGGAAACCATGTCCAAGAAAAAAGACTCCGCTTCTTCTCAAGGTCCCCCAAATTCCCCAAGTTTCTTGGCTTGCAGAGAAGTTCCCTTTCTTACTAGGAGACTTGTCTCCAACTTATTCCTGGAACAGGTAACATGTCAGCTTCCTCCAAGGGCTTTGTTGGCACTTGTTCCACATATTAAGTACAGCACATGGTCCTTATAGGTGGGTTTATTACATAGTGCTGCTGCTGCTGCTAAGTCACATCAGTTGTGTTTGACTCTGTGTGACCCCATAGACCAGTGGCCCCACCAGGCTCCCGTCCCTGGGATTCTCCAGGCAAGCATACTGCAGTGGGTTGCCATTTCCTTCTCCAGTGCATGAAAGTGAAAAGTGAAAGTGAAATTGCTCAGTCCTGTCCAACTCTTCGTGACCCCATGGACTGTAGCCTACCAGGCTCTTCCGTCCATGGGATTTCCCAGGCAAGAGTACTGGAGTGGGTTGCCATTGCCTTCTCCGATTACATAGTGACATTCTCAAATATGACACTCATGGCCTTGGTTACACAATTTATTGTCCAATTGTTAGTCAGTCAGTTAAGTTGGACTCCTTGCAACACCATGGATGGTAGCTCGCCAGACTCCTCTGTCTATGGAATTCTCCAGACAAGAATACTGGAGTAGCCATTCCCTTCTCCAGGGAATCTTCCCGACCCAGAGATCGAACCCCAGTCTCCTGCATCGCAGACAGTTTCTTTACCATCTGAGCCACCAGGGAAGCCCATTGTCCAATCAAATCCTGTTAAAAAGGAGGACAATTGAGGCAAACTGAATAATTATATTGCCATGAAAGTGACAAAGGCTCAGAAAAAATATTTATTTTTCATTTTGAGTGTCAATGAGAGTCATATAACATTTTTATATGTTTTATTTCAGTTTGTAAAATCTCAGTCTACTGATTTGTGCATTAACAATACAGAAGAAGACTAAATCATATGCTTATTTCCTCATCAGAAAATGGACTATAACAAATAATAACAGCTTTGCAAAACAATTACAAATTGAGTTTTCTAATCAGTTTACTCAATACCGTGTAATTCTTTTTTTGTTGAGTCTTGGGTCAGCAATCGGCTTATGAAGTTGTCTATGTCTGGACAAAGAAGAAATGCAGAAATCACAATGCAGTTTCTTAATACAATCTGATAATTTTCTGAGAAGTTAACACACTATCACACATGCACATATTCTAAATCATTATTTGAAGCATCAATTATTAAAACCTTAAAAATCTTTTTTTCTCCAGAAGATCCAATTTCTAGCTTGCACTGCATAGCAAAATTTTCAGGCAATAATCAGAGGAAAGAGAAAACCAGTTTGATAATAAGATGTTCCAATTGCAAAGGTCTGCTCTTTTCAATAGTCTTGATAGATTTTCTTAATTGCTTTATGCTAGCAAATAGATAAGCAAATAATATATATGGTAATCACAACAACCACAAAAAAATTATTTAAAACCCTATTTCCTTTCCTCTCTCACTAAACAGAGAACAAAACCCCATTTCTACTAACAGAGATCACCAAATGGTCAGATTGCAAAGCTCAATTTCTAATCCTTGTTGCTGCTAATGCAGAAAAGGTAAAAAACAAACTGAAACCAGAATAAAACTTAGCAAAGAACCACAAGAAAATAAAGTCATAAAGTGAGAAACTATCAATCTCCCTTAGGAATCACTCAGGAGCCAAGAATTCTGGGATTAATAGCACATAAGGTGTTCTTGTTCTTCTTGGGCCACATCTTAATTGCTCCTGAGTAGTCAGTCATCACGAGTAACTTGGTGGAAAAGCCTCAAAACATTTAAAATGTAAGATTCAAAAATCTAAAAACGTGATACTATAACACATGGAAATTTAATGCCTGTCAAAAATTAATTAAATACCATCAAGAAGGGAACCAGCAAGATGACAAAGCTGGTTCAAAAGCATTTGTGAAGAGGGCAAAGTTTAAATAGAAACTTTGGAAATGGTAGGTTAAGATTGCCAAATGAGATACAAAATGGTAAATGTTTTTGAAAGGGAATAAAGGATGACCTTTGAGATTATCTTTTTAACAGGACAACAATCATTTACATGGGTCTCAGACAAGAATAATTTGCTTTGTAATAAGTCTTTCACAAGTTAACCTCTACTCTTCGAAAGTTGTAGAATATCCTGCGTGTATGCCTGCCAAGTCAGGTCCAGTTCTTTGTGACCCCATGAATTATAACCAGCCAGGCTCCTCTGTCCATGGTATTCTCCAGGCAAGAATACAGGGGTGGGTTGTTATGCCCTCCTCCACAGGAATCTTCCTGACCCAGGGATCAAACCTGTGTCTCTTAGGTCTTTTGCTTTGGCAAATGGGTTCTCTACCACTAGTGCCACCTGGGAAGCCCATAGAATGTCCTAATCAATAAAAAGTCAAATAAACTCCATGGCCCTAGAAAATTAGACATCCTCAGCACCACGGTCATCAAGCATTCAGTAAACCCTTTTGATTATTTCCAAGTTGATATTTTTTTCTCAGTACTTCTAATACATATTTGAACTTAGAGTAAGTGAAAATCACCAGGATCAACCTCCTCCAAAAAGAGACAGATGGTGTATCAGTTTGCTGGGTCCACAATAACAAAAAGACTGGGTGACTTAAACAACAAAGACTTTCTTACATTTCTGGAAGGTGGAAGTCCATTATCAAGGAGCCAGCAGGCTCAGTTTTCCTGATGCCTCTCTGCTTGACTTGCAGATGGTCAGCTTTTCCTGTGTACTCACTTGGTCTTTTCTTCTTGAGCACACATCCCTGGAGTCTCTGTCTTTTCTCATAATAAGGACATCATTCCATCTGCCTAAGGATCCCACCCTCACGATCTCATTTAACCCTAATTATCTCCTTAAAGGCTCTATCTCTAAATATAGTCACTTTTGAGTGTTAGAGTTTTAACATATGAATTCCAGGGGGAAATAATCTTTCTTTAATTGTTGGAGTTAAAAGCAGTAAAATAAAACTTAGGCCTTATCTGACTTATCATCATTTGGTCATCACATTATCAAAGAAATTTGTATTTTAATTTCCCTGAGAAAGGATTCAGGTCATGAGTCCTAACAAGATGCAAACTTGTAACGGAGAATGCTGCAGATAACTGATACTCTCAATGTTTTCACTATAAAAAAAAAAAGAAAGCACTAAAAAATAATTGCTGGTAACAGAAAGAGACAGGACAAATCTGTTTGAGAATAGATTCTGCGTTAAAAAAAAAGTTCACTCAGTCTCACACTTTCACAAGAATTTGGGATTTAGATATTTACTGACAGTGTAACTCAAAAAAGTTAAACTGATATAAAGTGGAATAAACTGGTATAAAGTGATCCTAGTTTGGAAACATCATTGGACACAAGGTCAAAACAAACACAAATCCTCAGGATTTGTATCTTAAACTAGATAGATTGCTAATCATATAAACTCATATCTTTAAATTATAAAACACACGAGCAAACAGTCTGTAACAACAACAGAAAAAAAACTAACAAAAACCAAGAAAATTATGGAAGATTTCCAGAAAATGTAATTATCAGGTGTAGACTATGATGAAAGCATGTTTACCACATTTAAGAAATATTCAAAAAATTTAAAAGGAAATGAATTGCTATTTATAAATATCAAGATAAAAAATACATAAATGAATGAACTCCTAGAAATAAAGAGTGTAATGCTGAAATTAGAAGTCCATTGAATGGTTCAGCAGTATTATAGACAGGGCTTAAGGAGAATTAATAATTGTAAGAGAAATCTGAATAAATTAGTGCTACAAAAACTTGAGAATAAAAACCCCAAGATGCAAAATTATTAAGTAAAAGGTAAAGAATCTGGAGGATAGACTAAAACTAATATTCACCCAACTAGAGTTCTTGAGAAAAGGAACAAGCAATAATATTTGAAGATATAGTGCCTAAGAATATTTTAGAAATATTGAAAGAGATATATTTATATTCAGATTTGATAAGCAGAATGAATCTCAAACAAAATACATAAAAATATGTTCAGGCATAGACATGTGACTCTAGAAAACGGGAACACCAAAGACAACTAAATGAAAGCAGCTGGGAGAAAAGACAGCTTACTTACAAAGTAATTAGACTGTCAGCAGGCTTTCACAATGTAAGAGAATAAGCCATAAAACCAAGAAATAATTTCATCAGAGTTGAGGGGAAATTAACTGTCAACCTCCATTTCTGTATATCGTAGAAAAACTTTTATTCAAGTGTGGGCAACTGTAAAGTTATTTCTACTAATGTGCCTCAAGGATGTAACATTTAGAAAGATTAAGGAAACTTTGATCTTTGAAAGTATCCGAGAGACTATAAGACCAGAAGATCATGGCGTCTGGTCCCATCACTTCATGGGAAATAGATGGGGAAACAGTGGAAACAGTGTCAGACTTTATTTTTGGGGGCATCAAAATCACTGCAGATGGTGACTGCAGCCATGAAATTAAAAGACACCTACTCCTTGGGAGAAAAGTTATGATCAACCTAGATAGCATATTCAAAAGCAGAGACATTACTTTGCCAACAAAGGTCCGTTTAGTCAAGGCTATGGTTTTTCCTGTGGTCATGTATGGATGTGAGAGTTGGACTGTGAAGAAGGCTGAGCACCAAAGAATTGATGCTTTTGAACTGTGTTGTTGGAGAAGACTCTTGAGAGTCCCTTGGACTGCAAGGAGATCCAACCAGTCCATTCTGAAGGAGATCAACCCTGGGATTTCTTTGGAAGGACTGATGCTAAAGCTGAAACTCCAGTACTCTGGCCACCTCATGAGAAGAAGTGACTCACTGGAAAAGACTCTGATGCTGGGAGGAATTGGGGGCNGTGGTGTTGGAGAAGACTCTTGAGAGTCCCTTGGACTGCAAGGAGATCCAACCAGTCCATTCTGAAGGAGATCAACCCTGGGATTTCTTTGGAAGGAATGATGCTAAAGCTGAAACTCCAGTACTTTGGCCACCTCATGAGAAGAATTGACTCACTGGAAAAGACTCTGATGCTGGGAGGGATTGGGGCAGGAGAAGAAGGGGACGACCGAGGATGAGATGGCTGGATGGCATCACCGACTTGATGGATGTGAGTTTGAGTGAACTCCGGGAGTTGGTGATGGACAGGGAAGCCTGGCATGCTGCGATTCATGGGGTCGCAAAGAGTCGGACATGACAGAGTGACTGAACTGAACTGAACTAGAGCTGCTGAACAGATGACCCACAAATTGGAGAACAATTATACCAAAGAAGTTCTCACACAGTTGCAAAAGTTCTACAACAGATTTCCCAACCTAGGGATTCGGCAGAGGGCCTAAGAACCCCCAGGGAATTTGAAGGCCAGTGGCATTTGATTACAGAAATTCCACAGGCCTGGGAAACAGATTCTTGGAGGGAACAAATGAAACCTTGTGTGCACCAGGACCCAGGAGAAAGGAGCAGTGACTCCACAAGAGACTGAACCAGACTTGCCTGTGAATGTCCAGGAGTCTCTGGCAGAGACATGAGTCGACAGTAGCCTGCTGAGAGGTCAGGGACACTGACTACAACAGTCCTCAGAGCCATAGCATGCTGTCATAAGTCCTTTTCTAATCCAAAGAAGGGCAATGCCAAAGAATATTCAAACATTGGCATAATTGCACTCATTTCAATTGCTAGAAAGGTCATGCTCAAAATCCTGCAAGCTAGGCTTCAACAATACGTGAACCAAGAACTTCCAGATGTATAAGCTGTATTTGGAAAAGGCAGAGAAACCAGAGATCAAATTGCCAACATCGGTTGGATCATAGAAAAAGCAAGAGAGTTCCAGAAAAACATCTATTTTTGCTTTATTAACTATGCCAAAGCCTTCGACTATGTGGATCACAATAAACTGTGGAAAATTTTTAGTGATGGGGATAGCAGACCACCTTACCTGCCTCCTGAGAAACCTGTATGCAAGTCAGTAAGCAATACTTAGAACCACACATGAAACAATGGGAAGATCAACTGATTGGAAAAGACCCTGATACTGGGAAAGATTGAAGGCAGGAGGAGACGGGGACAACAGAGGATGAGATAGTTGGATGCATTACTGACCCAATGGACATGAGTTTGAGCAAGCTCTAGGAGATGGTGAGGGATAGGGAATCATGGCGTTCTGCAATCCATGGGCTTGCAAAGAGCTGGACATGACTGAGCAACTGAACTGAACTGAACTGAAAACACAAAGCCAGCCATAGAATTTGTTGTTGTTTAGTTGCTAGTAACTATAGTTACTTACCGGTAAGCAATAAATGCAGTTTGAACATTCTTTGGCATTGCCCTTCTTTGGATTGGAATGTAAACTGACCTTTCCAGTCCTGCGGCCACTGCTGAGTTTTCCACATTTTCTGGCATATTGAGTGCAGCACTTTAACAGCATCATCTTTTAGGATTTGAAATAGCTTAGCTGGAATTTCACCACCTCCAGTAGCTTTGTAGTGATGTTTCCTAAGGGCCACTTGACTTCACACTCCAGGATGTCTGGCTCTAGGTGAGTGACCACACCATCATGGTTATCCCGGTCATTAAGAACTTTCTTGTACAATTTTTTGTGTGTATTCTTGGCATCTTGTCTTAATCTCTTCTGCTTCTCTCAGGTCCTTGCAGTTTCTGCCACGGAGTAGATCTGAATGAATATTTTTTGCATTAAAGAATGGGAGATTCTCTGGGGTCAAACCATAATGTTCTAGGAATGTCACATCTGCAAGCACACAATATGGCTAGGATGGAGGTTCTGCATTTCTAGGTGAAGCCTAGTAACAGGTGGTAAAATGGAGGGAAGATGGTGTTGTGAGGTTCAAGGAAGTGAAGGTACTACAGCTGACGGCACTGGAGGGGTCACTTGGGCAGATACTGCCATCAGCCCATGCTCCACTTTTCTACTGGGAGGAGGCATCTTGTGCTGGCAGTAGACTGGCAAAGTAGGAGCTAGCAAGTAGACTAGTGTCTGGAAGCTAATGTCATCTGTGACTAGCTCAGATGGTACCAGGATGAAACAGATGGTTGTTCATCTTGCATCTCATCAAGAAGATGTCTTTAAAAATAAGAAGATGGCTTATATATGGAAGAGCAGGTTTTCCCTGTGGCTAGAACAATGAAGCCCCTTTAGGGTTTGGAAAATACCAGCAAAAATAGAGAAGTGAGACGAGCTCTGTTCCTCCTATAGGCCCAGCCACCTTTCCCTGCCTTTGCTGCATCACTCCTGAGTGCCAATGGTATCATGAGGGCCAGGGCTGAGGCCTCTGACAACTAAGGGTTTGCCACCATTCTCAGTAAGAGAGAGCCCTGTACACACACTGCCCAGGCCTATGATATGAAATCAGGGCTTGACCACCTCTTCCCCAATGCTCCTACTCATACATGAGGCAGAACATGGTATCATATGAAAATCCCTGTCTTGGGCAACAAGAAACCTCATGGGTTCTAGTTCTGGCTCTATCATTGGCTCACTGTATGGCCTTGGGCATGTTTCTTCCCTTCTCTGGGGCTTAGTTTCCACATCTGTAAAAAAATTGTTCTGCCTACCTCAGAGTTATTCTAGAAGTAAATGAAATGATAAATGTGCAAATGTTTTATAAGCAGTCAAATGCTCTGGACCCATAAGATAGTGTATAAATTAATGCTGCCAGAAAAATCCCAAGCATATATGGTCAATTAATTTATGACAAAACACCCAAAATATACAATTAGGAAAGGACAGTCTCTTTAATAGATGGTGTTGGGAAAACTGGATAGGCACATGCAACAAAAAATTAAACTGGATCACTATTTTATACCAAACAAAAAAATTAACTCACAATGGATTAAAGCCTTGAACAATAGACCTGAAACCAAAACTCTTAGAAGAAAACATAGGTGATAAGCTCCTTGACATCAGTCTTAGTTTTGGATTTGACAATAAAACAAGGGCAACGAAAGCAAAAATAAACAAGTGGGATTACACCAAACTGAAAAGCATCTGCACAGCAAAGGAAACTATCAACAAAATGAAAAAGTAACTTGCCAAATGGGAGGAGATACTTGCAAACAATATATACTATAAGGAGTTAATACAACATATAAAGAGAACCCATACAACTCAACATCAAAAGAAACAAATAACCTGATTAAAATATGGGTAGAGTACCTGAATCAACCTTTGTTTTGAAGAAGATGCAGATGTCCAACAGGTACATGAAAAAGTCTTCAATATCACTAATCATCAGGGAAATGCAAATTAAAACCACAATGAGATATGACCTCACCCCTGTTAAAATGGCTATTATCAAAAAGATAAGAAATAACAAGTGCTAGCAAGGATGTGGAAAAAATGGAACCCTTATGAAGAGTTGGGAATGTAAATGTAAAAGCCACTATGTAAAACAGTATGGAGGTGCCTCAAAATTAAAAATAGAACTACCATATGATCCAGCAATCCTGCTTATGTGTATTTATCCAAGGAAAACAAAGATACTATATATGTGCAAACTCATGTTCACTGCAGCATTATTTACAATTAGCCAAGATATGAAAGCAACCGAAGTGTTCATCAGTGAATGAATGAGTAAAGAAAACGTGATACAAACACACAAACACACACATACTGGCATATTATTTTGACATAGAAAATAGTGAAATATTTTCATTTGCAACAACATGGATGGACCAGGAGGGCATTATGCCAAGTGAACAAGTCAGAGAGAGAAAGACAAATAGTATATGATTTCACTTATATATGAAATCTAATTTTTTTTTTAAATGAGCTTGTAGGCAAAGAGAAGAGATTGGTGGTTGCCAGAGGCAGGGGCTGGAAGCGGACAAAATGAGTGAAGGATGTCAAAAAATACAAACTTCCAGTTATAGAATAAATAATTCATTGAGATATACAACATGGTGAATATGCTCAATACTGTATTGCTTGTCTGAAAGCTGTAAGAGAGTAAATCTTAAAATTTCTCATCACAAGAAAGAAAATTGTAACTATGTATGGTGGCAGATGTTAACTAGACTTGTGATGATTATTTCACAATATACACAAATATCAAATCACTATGCTATATACTTGGAATTAATACAATTTTGTATGTCACTTTTATTTTAATAAAAAATGTAATTATTCCAGATTTGCCCTGGGAAATCAGGAAATATGCTCTCTATACATTCAGTAAGTCATTCCCATGAGTATGCATGCCCCATTGCAATGGCAACCCACTCCAGTACTCTTGCCTGGAAAATCCCATGGATGGAGGAGCCTGGTAGGCTGAAGTCCATGGGGTCACTAAGAGTCAGGAACGACTGAGCAACTTCACTTTGACTTTTCACTTTCATGCATTGGAGAAGGAAATGGCAACCCACTCCAGTGTTCTTGCCTGGAGAATCCCAGGGACAGGGGAGCTTGGTGGGCTGCCGTCTGTGGGGTCACACAGAGTTGGACACGACTGAAGCAATTTAGCAGCAGCATTCTAAGGGCCAAAATCTTCAACATCAAAAGACCCAGGATTTTCAGGGCCCTCTCCAGTCAGGTCCCCTGCCTAGCTCTTGTTGAAACATACTGAATTCAAACCAGACTCATTTGGTTACCCAAACTACTCTGCTTTCCCCCACTTCTATGCCTTTGCTCACATCTTTTTGCATTTTCATACTGTTCATGGGGTTCTCAAGGCAAGAATGTTGAAGTGGTTTGTTATTCCCTCCTCCAGGGAACCATGTTTCTCAGAACTCTCCACCATGACCCATCTGTTTTGGGTGGCCCTACACGGCATGACTCATGGTTTCACTGAGTTACACAAGGTTGTGATCCATGTGATCTGTTTGGTTAGTTTTCTGTGATTGTGGTTTTCATTCTGTCTGCCCTCTGATGATGATAAGAAGCTTTTGGAAGATTTCTGCTGGGAGGGACTGGTTGTGGGGGAAACTGGGTCTTTCTCTGGTGGGCAAAGCTATCCTCAGTAAATCTCTAATCCATTTTTTGCTGATGGGTATGGCAGTGTACACTAAGCACGGGCAGCTGCGGCCGGCGCACTAAGCGTGGCCGAGAGGAGCCACCCAGCGTCCGAGGCCAGGGGCAGCATCCGAGGCTAGGGGCGGCGGCCGGGAGGAGCAACCCCACACCCAAGGCCAGGGCCAGCGCCCAGGAGGAGCAACCCCATGTCCAAGGAGCGGTGGCTGCGCAGGCGCAAGAGGGCCTAGAGGAGCCATCCTGAGCTGAAGGTCAGGAAGAGCGGCAGTGAGGAGATATCCCTCATCCAAGGTAAGGAGCAGCTGCTGCATTTTGCTGGAGCAGCCGTGAAGAGATACCCCACGCCCAAGGTAAGAGAAACGCAAGTAAGATGGTAGGTGTTGCAAGAGGGCATCAGAGGGCAGACTAAGACTCTTGAGAGTCCCTTGGACTGCAAGGAGATCCAACCGGTCCATTCTAAAGGAAATCAGCCCTGGGTGTTCTTTGAAAGGAATGATGCTAAAGCTGAAACTCCAGTACTTTGGCCACCTCATGAGAAGAGTTGACTCATTGGAAAAGACTCTGATGCTGGGAGGGATTGGGGGCAGGAGGAGAAGGGGATGACAGAGGATGAGATGGCTGGATGGCATCACTGACTCGATGGACATGAGTCTGAGTGAACTCTGGGAGATGGTGATGGACAGGGAGGCCTGACATGCTGTGATTCATGGGGTCGCAAAGAGTCAGACATGACTGAGCGACTGAACTGAACTGAAAAGGATATCAAAACTGTGCCTTCCACTAAGTCAGATAAAGTGCTTTCCATGGGGAGAGCCCAGGGAGAGGGAAAAAAGAAGGCAGAAAAATATAATTGTATTTATGGCTAAAGTCAAAGGAAGCAAGATTAGAAAAGAAACACAGTTGATTTTATAATTACAGTAGACAAACAAGGACTTACAGGGACTGTTTCAATAGTGCTTATGTATTAATCTAACACTTGATATGTTAATCCTAACTATGGATATGTCATTGAATATGCTAAAATGAAACTTGCATATTTCCATCGTTGATAAAATTAAGTTGACCTGAAGAAAATAGATTTCTGATTAATCATTAAGCATGAAAAAAAAGAAAATATAATTAACATTGTTCAATCATAAAGAAAATTCAAAAATGCAGATATCATTTTTTCCTACAAAATTGGCAAAAGTTTTTTTTAAACCATAGTATGCTTTGTCACAAGCCTATATGGATAAAGAGACCTTCCTTTATAGCACTGGGAAGGATGGAAATTATAACCTCATAGACAATAGTTCAGTGCAACACAAATGCAATACATATCAAGCACTTTATAGAAAAACTTTTCAAGGCATTAAGAAATTTTTCCAGTGAAGTATCTGAGGAAAACCTAGAATGTCCATACCAAGTTTTAATTATAATAATTTTCATCAGAATATTATGATTATTTTGTGGCAGACACAAAATAAATAAATACTTAAAAGTAAATAGTAATACAGCTGTGTGATAAACTACTATTGGTATCATTATAAAAAATTGATTCTGTAGAATGAGACTCAGCAAACTATGACCTACAAGCTAAATCTGATGCACTGCTTGTTTTTGTAGGTAAAGTTTTATTGGAACACGTTGTACTTATGCATTTGTACATTGTGTGTGACTGCTTTCTCAGAGTTAAGTGCTTGGGACAAAGACATTATTGCCTGTAAATCACAAAATACTTACCATCTAGCCCTTTACAGAAAGAGTATATTGATCTCTGCTATAGAAAAATTTACATGATATGGGATAAGTTGCCAGTTATGCTTATAAACAGAAAAATTACAAAATGGTGTGCTTAGTATGAATCTATGGTTTTCAATGTGGAGGCATTTGTTTAAATATTTTTGTATACATAGGTATTATAAATCCATGAAAAAATTAATAGTCATTATCCAAAAGAAATGCCATTTTGAGTAATATTTTTCTTTTTTATTAAACTTCCTATCTTTTCCAAAATGTCTGCAATGAATATATGTACGTGTGCATATAACCATATTTTTGTAATAAATGTTGTTAATCTAAAAATTGAATTGTTCAATTCTGAGCCAGTCGCTTTTAACTCCTCTGAGCTTCAGTTTTGGCCTCAGTTAATAATAGAAGCTGTGCCACCAGAGAAGCTCATCATAAGCTAAGAGAAAATATGTGTAAAGTGCACATGAATGCTGGCACCTTACAATACCAACACAGCATCAGTGGGGAGTCCTCATAAAGCTGCTTAAAACACTAAAATTAACTCCAGAAGCAGTATAAAGAAATATCCATATCTGACAGAGTAGCATCAAAGCAGACTTTCAGTTCAGTTTAGTTCAGTTGCTCAGTCATGTCTGACTCTTTGCGACCCCATGAACTGAAGCAGACCAGGCTTCCCTGTCCATCACCAACTCCTGGAGCTTACTCAAATTCACGTCCATCGAGTCGTTCATGCCGTCCAACCATCTCATCCTCTGTCGTCAACTTCTCCTTCCGCCTTCAATCTTACCCAGCATCAGGGTCTTTTCCAATGAGTCAGTTCTATGCATCTGGTGGCCAAAGTATTGGGGCTTCAGCTTCAACGTCAGTCCTTCCAATGAATATTCAGGATTCATTTCCTTTACAATTGACTGGTTTGAGCTCCTTGCAGTCCAAGGGACTCTCAAGAGTCTCTCCAATACCACAGTTCAAAAGCATCAATTCTTTGGCACTCAGCTCTCTTTATAGTCCAGCTCTCACATCCATACTTGACTACTGCGAAAACGATAGCTTTGACTAGATCGACCTTTGTTGGGAAAGTAATGTCTCTACTTTTTAGTATGCTGGCTAGGTTGGGCATAGCTTTTCTTCCAGGAGCAAGCATCCTTTAATGTCATGGCTACACTCAACATCTGCAGTGATTTTGGAGCCTAAAAAAAATAGTCTCTCGCTGTTTCCATTGTTTTCCCTATCTATTTCCCATGAAGGGATGGGACCAGATACCATGATCTTACTTTTCTGAATGTTGAGTTTTAAGCCAATTTTTTCACTCTCCTCTTTCACTTTCATCAAGAGGCTCTTGAGTTCTTCTTCACTTTCTGCCATAAGGGTGGTGTCATCTGCATATCTGAGGATACTGATATTTCTCCTGGCAATCTTGCTTCCAGATTGTGCTTCATCCAGCCTAGCATTTCACATGATGTACTCTGCATATAAGTTAAATAAGCATGGTGACAATATACAGCCTTGATGTACTCCTTTCCTGAGTTGGAACCAGTCAATTCTTCCATATCCAGTTCTAACTGCTGCTTCTTGACCTGCATACAGATTTCTCAGGAGGCAGGTCAGGTGGTTGGGTATTCCCATCTCTTTCAGAATTTTCCACAGTTTATTGTGATCCACACAGTCAAAGGTTTTGGCATAGTCAATAAAGCAGTAGATGTTTTTCTGGAACTCTCTTGCTTCTTTGGTGATCCAACGGATGTTGGCAATTTGATATCTGGTTTCTCTGCCTTTTCTAAGTCCAGCTTGAACAACTGGAAGTTCATGGTTCATGTACTCTTGAAGCCTGGTTTGGAGAATTTTGAGCATTACTTTTCTAGTGTGTGAGATGAGTCCAGTTGTGTGGTAGTTTGAGCATTCTTTGGCATTGCCTTTCTTTGGAATTGGAATGAAAACTGACCTTTTCCAGTCCTGTGGCCACTGCTGAGTTTTCCAAATTTGCTGGCATGTTGAGTGCAGCAATTTCACAACATCATCTTTCAGGATTTCAAAGAGCTCAATTGGAATTCCATCACCTCCACTAGCTTTGTTCATAGTAATGCTGCCTAGACCAACTTGACTTCGCATTCCAGGTTGTCTGGCTCTAGGTGAGTGATCATACCATCATGGTTATTTGGGTTGTGAAGTTCTTTTTTGTGTAGTTCTGTGTATTATTGCCACCTCTTCTTAATATCTTCTGCTTCTGTTAGGTCCATACCATTCCTGTCCTTTATTATGCCCATCTTTGCATGAAATGTTCCCTTGGTATCTCTAATTTTCTTGAAGAGATCTCTAGTCTTTCCCATTCTGTTATTTTCCTCTATCTCTTTGTATTGATCACTGAGGAAGGCTTTCTTATCTCTCCTTGCTATTCTTTGGAACTCTGCATTCAAATGGGTATATTTTTCCTTTTCTCCTTTGCCTTTAGCTTCTCTTCTTTTCTCAGCTCTTTGTAAGGCCTCCTCAGACAACCATTATGTTGTTTTGCATTTCTTTTCCTTGGGGATTTTCTTGATCACTGCCTTCTATATAATATCACAAACCTCTAGCCATAGTTCTTCAGGAACTCTATCAGATCTAATCCTTTGAATCTATCATCACTTTCACTGTATAATCATAAAGAGTTTGATTTAGGTCATACCCGAATGGTCTAATGGTTTTCCCTACTTTCTTCAAGTTAAGCCTGAATTTGGCAATAAGGAGTTCATGATCTGAACCACAGTCAGCTCCAGATCTTGTTTTTGCTGACTAGAGCCTCTCCATCTTTGGCTGCAAAGAACATAATCAATCTGATTTCAGTATTGACCATCTGATGATGTCCATGTGTAGTCTTCTCTTGTGTTGTTGGAAGAGGGTGTTTGCCATGACCAGTGTGTTCTCTTGGCAAAACCCTTTTAGCTTTTGACCTGTTTCATTTTGTACTCCAAGGCCAAATTTGCCTGTTACTCCAGATGTTTCTTGACTTCCTACTTTTGCATTCCAGTCCCCTATAATGAAAAGGACATCTTTTTTGGGTGTTAGTTCTAGAAGATCTTGTAGGTCTTCACAGACCATTGAACTTCAGCTTGTTCAGCATTAAAAAATGGTTGGGACATAGACTTGGATTACTGTGAGATTGAATGATTTGCCTTGGAAAATGAACAGAAATCATTCTGTCATTTTTGAGATTGCATCCAAGTACTGCACTTCAGAATCTTTTGTTGACCATGATAGCTACTCCATTTCTTCTAAGGGATTCTTGCCCACAGTAGTAGATATAATGGTCATCTGAGTTTAATTCACCCACTGCAGTCCATTTTAGTTCACTGATTCCTAAAATATCACTGTTCACTCTTGCCATCTCCTGTTTGACCAATTCCAATTTGCCTTGATTCATGGACCTAACATTCCAGGTTCCTATGCAATATTGCTTTTTACAGCATCAGCCTTTACTTCCATCACTAGTCACACCCACAACTGGGTATTGTTTTTGCTTTGGCTCCATCTTTTCATTCTTTCTGGAGTTATTTCTCCACTGATCTCCAGTAGCACCTATCGACCCGAGGAGCTCATCTTTCAGTATCTTATCTTTTTGCCTTTTCATACTTTTCATGGGGTTCTCAAGGCAAGAATACTGAGTGAAGTGAAGTCGCTCAGTCGTGTCCGACTCTTTGCAACACCATGGACTGTAGCCTACCAGGCTTCTCTGTCCATAGGATTTTCCAGGCAATAGTCCTGGAGTGGATTGCCATTTCCTTCTCCAGGGGATCTTCCCAATCCAGGAATCAAACCCGGGTCTCCTGCACTGTAGACAGAAGCTTTACCGTCTGAGCTACCAGGGAAGTGGTTCCCAATTCCCTTCTTCAGTGGACCACATTTTATCAGAACTCTCCCACATGACCCGTCCGTCTTGGGTGGCCCTACACGGCATGGCTCATGGTTTCATTGAGTTAGACAAGGCTGTGGTCCATGTGATTAGTTTGGACTGATTAAAGTGGATTTTAATTTTTAACAAATAACCTCACTAAGGTAGATTGGAAGACTTTCTATAGGAATGGAGCTGTGCCTAATTCTGGTGAAAACTTTCAGGTGTTGTATTTAGATGTGTCACAATATACTTACAAAATAGCCTATTTGGCTCAATGATTACAATAAGAATCCTAAAATCATAATCCATCTGTCTTTCAAAATTAACTCCAGTTGCATCAGGAAGGCACTTTTTCCTCTGCTGACCTTTTATTTCATTAAAAACAAAGAATAGAATCCCTTAGTGAGAAAGTAGGATCTATTTTTGACTTTGTGTGCTAGGCAAACTCCATGAAAAACACCATAAAAGAGTGAGGTATGAAATGCTATTCCAGAATTCTTTGGTTGTTTTCTGTCATATATTTAGAGCGATAAATTTTGTTTTGTCTATTTTGAGGTTTGATTTCTCTCCTAGAATATATAGTATTTCATTAAACCAGTATGTGTTCACGGTTTCTTTTCATCTTTTTTTTTTTTTTTTTAAATCTCCTCCTGTCATCAGCTCGCCCAGAAGCTTTTCCAGATAAGAATGCAAAGGGTATCTGAAAATAATATAAAACCAGACCACATTCCTATGAACTGAAAAAACTTAGGAATGTGTAAATTATATAAATCGAGTGTTCCTGTTACACACGGTTAAAATGACTGTCAGCGTCAGCTGTCTTTACATCAAAGTGGCCATTTTGATCTCTGCTAAGAACAAGCCCTATAATTATTTAGCACTGTTCAACTTTCTCAACGTCCACTCATTGAAGGTAACATCTATAGTTCCTTTTAGAAAAAAATTAAGCAGTCAAGTCAGTTCTGTTTCTCTGACATGTTTATTAATATTTATATTAATGCACAAATGCATAGTGCAATATTCAAAACTATTTTAAATCAATCACCAAATTACTAGGAGTTAAAGCAAAAACAACAGGATCACAAGTGTGTCAAAGTGCAAATGAGATGATGACGTGTATTATTTAAACTAAGGCTGATTTTGCAGGAAGCCAAAACCCTCTATTGATTTAATTAAAGAAAAAAAAAAGATACAGTCAATCCAGATGTCTGGCAACATAAAACCAAATACGGGGATGATTGATTGAATCTTTGACGTGACTCACCAGATGTTTTTGCCTCTTGGAGACAGATTAGAAAGAAAGGATTCGGGTGGGTTTCAAGTTTCGTCATTTCTCCCTGGGTACTCAGTGTGAATCTTCTTTGCTTCAACTTTAGCTAACTTTTCTTTCTAATCTCTGCAGCCTCTGGTAACATTATCTCATATTTTCTTTCAGACTGAATCTTGGGAAATCTTGATCAAACAACAAATTGAGAACCAAGTGGTAATGTATAAACAATGTCATTTCCTTTCCCCCTAAATACATGGCTTCACATGGTTTTATCTTCTGGAAAGATCACAGGGAATGCAGGACCCCAAGAGCAGAGTGGTGAGAAGCACTGGAGATAGTCAAAGACATTTGAAATGTAACAAGATCTTTGACATCTTTGAAACAAGATCAGCTGAAATGATAGAAATTCTGAAAAGGTTTTATTAGCTTGATTCCTCTGCAGTGCAAACGTTCACTGCTCAGATTGCCCTGTGTTAAGACACTCATCTTTCCTGGTGGCTCAGATAGTGAAGAACCCTCTTGCAATGCAGGAGACCCTTTTTTGATCCCAGGAAGATTCCCTGGATAAGGGATTAGCTACCCATTCCAGTATTTTTTGCCTGGAGAATTCCACAGATAGAGGAGCCAAGCGGGCTACAGTCCATGGCGTAGCAAAGAGTCTGCCATGACTGAAGAACTAACACTTTCACTTTCAAGCCACTAATGAGTTGTTGGTGAGATAAGTTCTTTCTCAAAGGAAATAAATTAGAGACTGATGATTGTGGTCAAGTGGTTAAGACCTTACCCTCCAATGCAGAGGAGGCAGGTTCAATCCCCATTCAGGGAACTAAAATCCCACATGCCTTGTGGCCAAAAAAACAAAACAAAACAAAAACAATATTGTGGCAAATTCAATAAAGGTTTTAAAAAAATGAATGGGTTCCTTCACCATGAGAATCTGCAGGTTTGCTTGAGTTATGAATTATGAAAATCCAGCTGTTGTTTTTAAGCAAACTGAACAGCAGAAGTCATTCTGGGTGTAGGCGAAAAAGATTCCATCTTACATGCTATGATTTAAAAGGAACAAAATAAGATGATTCCATTGCATCTTTACCTTTGGTCTGAATTTTCCACCCCTGAGACTTAAGTGATAATAAGGCTTGTCTTTTACATCTGGAGTATTGGCTCATGATTGGCTTAACAATTTTTTAAGAAATGCATTATTCAACCCTTTTTCCAAGCATCAGGGATTTTCCCAATAAGTCGACTCTTCACCTCAGATGGCCAAAGTATTGGAGCTTCAGCTTCAGCATCAGTCCTTCCAATGAATATCAGGATTAACTGGTTTGATCTCCTTGCTGTTCAAGGGACTCTCAAGAGTCTTCTCCAGCACCACAGTTAGAAAGCATCAGTTCTTAGGCTCTCTGCCTTCTTCTGCCTGGTAGTGTTGGTGGTTTAGCCCCTGAGTTGTGTCTGACTCTTGCGACCCCGCGGACTGTAGTTTGTCANATCAGGATTAACTGGTTTGATCTCCTTGCTGTTCAAGGGACTTTCAAGAGTCTTCTCCAGCACCACAGTTAGAAAGCATCAGTTCTTAGGCTCTCTGCCTTCTTCTGCCTGGTAGTGTTGGTGGTTTAGCCCCTGAGTTGTGTCTGACTCTTGCGACCCCGCGGACTGTAGTTTGTCAGGCTGCTCTGTCCATGGGATTCTCCAGGCAAGAATACTGGAGTGAGTTGCCATTTCCTTCCTCAGGGGATCTTCCCAACCCAGGGATCAAAGCCAGGTGTCCTGCATCGCAGGCAGATTCTTTACCAAGTGAGCTATTAGGGAAGCCCCTTCTGGCCTGAGAAGGTCCCAGATCCCAGTGCTGTACTGTTGATTTTAATCTGCTTTCTCCATTAACCTTTCTCTTTACCCCTGTAAGTTCCACTGGTGCCAAACTTCTCAGATTCTTCACCCACAGTCAATTTGCCTCAATAGTCATCACCAGCTCCAAAGCTTTGAGAAGAAAAAATGTTGTCCCGGTGAACACCTTTAGTTACTCAGCGTCTTCCTGTTTAGCAGCTAGTGCTCTTCCACTAGGCTGGGCTGTTAATGATTTTATTCAACTCATTTCGACTCACGTCTCCTGGCATAAGGTTGAGCACCTGGCCCGGGTCAACCAATCAGAGAGCACTGTCTCTCAAGTAAAGCAATTGCTTGTGACAAGAAATTTGATCCAACCTGGGCCAAAGAGTGTCAACCCAAGGGCTTTTGTTGGCACTATCAGAGAAAGAGTGTCTCTCTCCTTTGATATTAATATCTGCAAAACCAATAAAACTCCCCATGGAAATCCTGCCTAAGGAAAAGCCAACATTGATGGAAGCAGAGCTCAAGATAGACAAGAGTGATCATCTGATCTTCTAGCCCAGCTGTCCCTGGAAGACGCCACCACCACTTTTGACTCTTCAGTTACACAAAGCCATGAACTCTTTTTGCTTTTGTTTGTCTGTTGTGCTTGAGTTGGGTTTCAGATGCTCATTACCAAGAGTTCTGTCCAACACAATCTTCAGCCTAACCTGTAAACATCCCTTGCCTTTAAAGGTTTAAACTGTAGTGTGTCTGACCTTGCTTTTTAAAATAAAGAAGTTTGGGAACCACAAGACTGTTCATTGATGTGGTAGCTATGAGTCTATGTCCCTCAGATCTTCTCTATAAGGAAGATACTTAGCTGATGTCCCCAGCTGCTATCTTCTGGATCCACCAGCACTTCTCATTCACAACCATGCTTCCCACGGGCTGTTTCCAGAGGAAGACTGAGTAGCACAGAGATGCTAAAGCAGGCCTTTCATTCGTATGAGATGTGAAACATCTCTGAAGAGTGAGACTGGCTGGAGAACTCCCCATCAGCCTTGTCAAGACTTCCTTACAACTGCATACTGTCCAAGATTCTTTCACCTAACCTTTCCTTCCCTCTCTTTGAGGGTTCAGAACTATACAGTGGTTTGACTGCTATACTGGGCTATCCTGCTTTCTCCCCATTTTTCTTCACAGGCATTCTGTGAAGAATTTTGAAAGGTCTGGGATTTTTATCCCTGCTTACCAGCTAGTAAATTTGCCTGCCAACATTAAATGGATGCTGGCAGAAGACAAGATATTCTTGGGTCAAAGACAAAGGAGAGTGTCTTGCTCACAGCTATGGCACTAGTGAGAATATCAGCATTTACCCAACTTATCCAAACCCCAAACCCGACAGAATGATATTAAGAGGGTCAAGTGACAACCCTAAATACAATAAGGGAAGAAAGCAGTTTTCATTTTTGTTTTCTGTTTTTGAAGATTTTTAATGGAAAGATTCTGCAATGTAACATTATCTCATATTTTCTTTCAGACTGAATCTTGGGAAATCTTGATCAAACAACAAATTGAGAACCAAGTGGTAATGTATAAACAATGTCATTTCCTTTCCCCCTAAATACATGGCTTCACATGGTTTTATCTTCTGGAAAGATCACAGGGAATGCAGGACCCCAAGAGCAGAGTGGTGAGAAGCACTGGAGATAGTCAAAGACATTTGAAATGTAACAAGATCTTTGACATCTTTGAAACAAGATCAGCTGAAATGATAGAAATTCTGAAAAGGTTTTATTAGCTTGATTCCTCTGCAGTGCAAACGTTCACTGCTCAGATTGCCCTGTGTTAAGACACTCATCTTTCCTGGTGGCTCAGATAGTGAAGAACCCTCTTGCAATGCAGGAGACCCTTTTTTGATCCCAGGAAGATTCCCTGGATAAGGGATTAGCTACCCATTCCAGTATTTTTTGCCTGGAGAATTCCACAGATAGAGGAGCCAAGCGGGCTACAGTCCATGGCGTAGCAAAGAGTCTGCCATGACTGAAGAACTAACACTTTCACTTTCAAGCCACTAATGAGTTGTTGGTGAGATAAGTTCTTTCTCAAAGGAAATAAATTAGAGACTGATGATTGTGGTCAAGTGGTTAAGACCTTACCCTCCAATGCAGAGGAGGCAGGTTCAATCCCCATTCAGGGAACTAAAATCCCACATGCCTTGTGGCCAAAAAAACAAAACAAAACAAAAACAATATTGTGGCAAATTCAATAAAGGTTTTAAAAAAATGAATGGGTTCCTTCACCATGAGAATCTGCAGGTTTGCTTGAGTTATGAATTATGAAAATCCAGCTGTTGTTTTTAAGCAAACTGAACAGCAGAAGTCATTCTGGGTGTAGGCGAAAAAGATTCCATCTTACATGCTATGATTTAAAAGGAACAAAATAAGATGATTCCATTGCATCTTTACCTTTGGTCTGAATTTTCCACCCCTGAGACTTAAGTGATAATAAGGCTTGTCTTTTACATCTGGAGTATTGGCTCATGATTGGCTTAACAATTTTTTAAGAAATGCATTATCCAACCCTTTTTCCAAGCATCAGGGATTTTCCCAATAAGTCGACTCTTCACCTCAGATGGCCAAAGTATTGGAGCTTCAGCTTCAGCATCAGTCCTTCCAATGAGTATCAGGATTAACTGGTTTGATCTCCTTGCTGTTCAAGGGACTTTCAAGAGTCTTCTCCAGCACCACAGTTAGAAAGCATCAGTTCTTAGGCTCTCTGCCTTCTTCTGCCTGGTAGTGTTGGTGGTTTAGCCCCTGAGTTGTGTCTGACTCTTGCGACCCCGCGGACTGTAGTTTGTCAGGCTGCTCTGTCCATGGGATTCTCCAGGCAAGAATACTGGAGTGAGTTGCCATTTCCTTCCTCAGGGGATCTTCCCAACCCAGGGATCAAAGCCAGGTGTCCTGCATCGCAGGCAGATTCTTTACCAAGTGAGCTATTAGGGAAGCCCCTTCTGGCCTGAGAAGGTCCCAGATCCCAGTGCTGTACTGTTGATTTTAATCTGCTTTCTCCATTAACCTTTCTCTTTACCCCTGTAAGTTCCACTGGTGCCAAACTTCTCAGATTCTTCACCCACAGTCAATTTGCCTCAATAGTCATCACCAGCTCCAAAGCTTTGAGAAGAAAAAATGTTGTCCCGGTGAACACCTTTAGTTACTCAGCGTCTTCCTGTTTAGCAGCTAGTGCTCTTCCACTAGGCTGGGCTGTTAATGATTTTATTCAACTCATTTCGACTCACGTCTCCTGGCATAAGGTTGAGCACCTGGCCCGGGTCAACCAATCAGAGAGCACTGTCTCTCAAGTAAAGCAATTGCTTGTGACAAGAAATTTGATCCAACCTGGGCCAAAGAGTGTCAACCCAAGGGCTTTTGTTGGCACTATCAGAGAAAGAGTGTCTCTCTCCTTTGATATTAATATCTGCAAAACCAATAAAACTCCCCATGGAAATCCTGCCTAAGGAAAAGCCAACATTGATGGAAGCAGAGCTCAAGATAGACAAGAGTGATCATCTGATCTTCTAGCCCAGCTGTCCCTGGAAGACGCCACCACCACTTTTGACTCTTCAGTTACACAAAGCCATGAACTCTTTTTGCTTTTGTTTGTCTGTTGTGCTTGAGTTGGGTTTCAGATGCTCATTACCAAGAGTTCTGTCCAACACAATCTTCAGCCTAACCTGTAAACATCCCTTGCCTTTAAAGGTTTAAACTGTAGTGTGTCTGACCTTGCTTTTTAAAATAAAGAAGTTTGGGAACCACAAGACTGTTCATTGATGTGGTAGCTATGAGTCTATGTCCCTCAGATCTTCTCTATAAGGAAGATACTTAGCTGATGTCCCCAGCTGCTATCTTCTGGATCCACCAGCACTTCTCATTCACAACCATGCTTCCCACGGGCTGTTTCCAGAGGAAGACTGAGTAGCACAGAGATGCTAAAGCAGGCCTTTCATTCGTATGAGATGTGAAACATCTCTGAAGAGTGAGACTGGCTGGAGAACTCCCCATCAGCCTTGTCAAGACTTCCTTACAACTGCATACTGTCCAAGATTCTTTCACCTAACCTTTCCTTCCCTCTCTTTGAGGGTTCAGAACTATACAGTGGTTTGACTGCTATACTGGGCTATCCTGCTTTCTCCCCATTTTTCTTCACAGGCATTCTGTGAAGAATTTTGAAAGGTCTGGGATTTTTATCCCTGCTTACCAGCTAGTAAATTTGCCTGCCAACATTAAATGGATGCTGGCAGAAGACAAGATATTCTTGGGTCAAAGACAAAGGAGAGTGTCTTGCTCACAGCTATGGCACTAGTGAGAATATCAGCATTTACCCAACTTATCCAAACCCCAAACCCGACAGAATGATATTAAGAGGGTCAAGCGACAACCCTAAATACAATAAGGGAAGAAAGCAGTTTTCATTTTTGTTTTCTGTTTTTGAAGATTTTTAATGGAAAGATTCTGCAAGCTTAGAAAACTTGAATCTTTTATAATAAGCAGAGGATGAGACGGTGAGATGGCATCATCGACTTAATGGACATGAGTTTGAGCAAACTCCAGGAGACAGTGAAGGACAGGGAACCCTGGCGTGCTGCAGTCCATGGGCTCACAAAGAGTTGGACACAACTGTGCAACTGAACAACAATTGTCTGCCTGAATTTCACCTTGAAGAGAGACATTTTCTTTACAACATTGGACAGTAAGAAGCTGTCCTGTGCTCTGGAAGGAAAAGCTGTCTCTCATTCCCATGGTTGTCCACTATACTAACACCCTTGGAAAGATGGTCTGGAACAAGGGCAGTCAATGTGTGTCCTCACAAGACCTGCAAAAATGTAAGAGACTCATGTGTCTCCCAAGACCTGTCATTCAGTAAATTTCTTGCACATCTAACCTCATCTTGGCCTCTACTTCTAGGAAACCCAGACTAAAACAAATGATGTTGCTTTTAGTCAGACTGTGTGCCTTTTAAGAGTAAAAATGATACTTTGTTTCTGTTTTTAGCCTCCATAGCACATAGCAGGGTGTTTGGCAAATATATGTTGATAGGCTGAGCCATGGAATTGAAATCAAGTGTCCAGCCAGCGAACAGAAAACTTGGACTTTGAAAAAGGGTAAGACATTCCTAAAATAGATCTGCTGATATAAATTCTCTCCAAATTCTCTTTGTCCATATTGGCTGAACTGAGACTATTGCTGGATAATGATATGATTTAGCCATTTCTTCACCTCTGCCTGTCCCAAATGGCCATAACATCCCAAGGTGATGGCATAGAAGTTTGGTTCGTTCAGTGGAGAGCCTCTGAAATCCTGAACACCAGAAAATATAGTCTAAGAGAAGAGCCCTTGCTCCCTACCCACTCACAACACTAGTAAGGTTGTTTGTCCCAAAGTTTTCCCACAGGATTTTCATTTATGGAAGTGACTGAGTGAGAACACAGAGAGGCCAATATCACTAGAAGAATTTTATTATTTACATTTACCTTCTAAGTAAGAGGGATGGAGAAGGCAATGGCAACCCACTCCAGTACTCTTGCCTGGAAAATCCCATGGGCGGAGGAGCCTGGTAGGCTGCAGTCCATGGGGTTGCTAAGAGTCGGACACGACTGAGCGACTTCACTTTCACTTTTCACTTTCATGCATTGGAGAAGGAAATGGCAACCCACTCCAGTGTTCTTGCCTGGGGACCCCAGGGACAGGAGAGCCTGGTGGGCTGCTGTCTACGGAGTCGCACAGAGTTGGACACGACTGAAGTGACTTAGCAGCAGCAGTAGCAGCAGAAGGGGGGACATGCCACACCATGCAGGGCCGTATGGAGAGGCACCAGGTTTGGTCAGGAGTTAGAAGGAGAGAGAGGAAAGTCTAGATCAGAGACTCTCTTGAACTTCCATGGGAAAGACAAGGCAGGGCAAGGCAAAAAATTTAGGACTGGCTAGTTTGAATAATTCCAGCAAGCTTTGGGGCTTAGGAGCTGTCCCTCATTTTGTGGCACCCAGCCCTAGCTTGATTTAGCACAGGGGAATGTTGGCTTGGTGTGTGTTTGAGAAAAGAGATGGTTGGGGTGTGGACTCTGGATTGGTTAATTTTCGTGTGAAAGGCATCTTCTCAGGTGAGCCCTTTACTGTCTCTAAAAGCTGGGCAGCCTTGGGAGAGGTATTCTTCCCTGGTCTGCAAGGGCACAAATGCCAGAGTACCGGAGACACAGAAAAGAGGAAAATATCGTTAATACAATTAACTGTTCCTGTGATGAATGGATGTCAAATTATCAAATACAGAGTTTAAGAAAACACAGATGGAACAGAGTGCTTCCCTATCTGTCTAAGATACAGGTAGCTCCTGCTGGTCACTGCAGCCTCCCACTAAATAAGAAGTCCATCCTTGACCTCCAGACACTTGAACAAGGGAAGAGGAGTGGGGTTTTGTTTTGTTTTCAGTTAAGTCATCCCAATTTGTCTTTCCCAAAGGTGAACTTCATTTCTGTTCTTTCCTTCACCTTGATTTGGCTTTCTCCTCCCAGAGCGTCACCTCAAACAAGTACCAACACCCTTTGATAAAGCCACTAATGGTTTAAATTTTGTTGGACCTCTGGGCTCAACTCGTGGAGAATGAATCATCTCTGTGGTCATAGCCAGGCTTCTCCAACCCTGCTCCATATCTGCCTTACCTTGATTTTACTCCCTACTCATCAGCAGGCAAAAATCAGTAAGTTACATCACCCTAAATTAAAACAGTCAGACATGGCCAACCCAATAACTGTGCTCATGAATAAAATCTAGGTTGTCCTTTGAAATGATAAAGAACAGCCAGCAAGACTGGTCTTTCGTGTTGTTTTTCATTTTTATAAATATATTTACTAAACATAAATTCAAAGCATTTCTTGTCATGGATAAGACATCTGTTATGAATTAGTACTGACTTTTCATTGCTGCTAAGTCACTTCAGTCATGTCCGACTCTGTGCCACCCCATAGACTGTGGCCCACCGGGTTCCTCGGTCTCTGGGATTCTCCAGGCAAGAATACTGGAGTGGGTTGCCATTTCCTTCTCCAATGCTTGCAACAGGAGTCTCAGTTCAGTTCAGTTCAGTCGCTCAGTCGTGTCTGACTCTTTGCGACCCCATGAATCGCAGCACGCCAGGCCTCCCTGTTCATCACCATCTCCTGGAGTTCACTCAGACTCACGTCCATCAAGTCCGTGATGCCATCCAGCCATCTCATCCTCTGTCGTCCCCTTCTCCTCCTGCCCCCAATCCCTCCCAGCATCAGAGTCTTTTCCAAAGAGTCAACTCTTCGCATGAGGCGGCCAAAGTACTGGAGTTTCAGCTTTAGCATCATTCCTTCCAAAGAAATCCCAGGGCTGATCTCCTTCAGAATGGACTGTTTCCTTGCAGTCCAAGGGACTCTCAAGAGTCTTCTCCAACACCACAGTTCAAAAGCATCAATTCTTCGGCACTCCGCCTTCTTCACAGTCCAACTCTCACATCCATACATGACCATAGGAAAAACCATAGCCTTGACATAATAAAATTTGTGGAACATGAACAAGGCAATACCTTGATGGGATGTATAACTCCAAATACATTAAAACAAATGAGAAGCGTGTTTCTGAGCTGCGGGGCCTCGGCGGCAGCACGGCTTACACCCTCGGGTGACCGCTCCCGGGGCTCCCGGCCGCCATCGCGGCTCTCCTGGCCGCTGCAGCCGCGTGGTCACGTGGTCCACGAAGCCTGGAATTCCTTCCTCCGCGGAGCCTTCTCTGACTTGCCGTGCTGGATACTGCACAGTTTAGATCTTATCTCCACTCAAAGTTAAAAATAAAATTCAACTACTTGGTAAGCTGTTTATTGTTTATTTTGGGTTTTTGGGGTTTTTTTGTTTTTGTTTTTTTGAGGCTGTTGGGAGAAGGATGGTGGTGGAGGGCTCCACACAGATTATTTGTCTGTAATCTGTTTGAAAATTGAAAAAAGCTTTTATAAGGTTCCAACCATGGATTAATAAAAAACAATAAAAACTAATTAAGAATTCAGGAATTCAAAATGGCATCTAATTTGGTGTAAATAAAAAAAGCATCTGAGAGAACCAAAGTCAGTGCTTAAACTATGTGGGCTCTGGTTGGCTGTATGCCATTGAAAGTGCTTGTCTTTAAACACACCCCAAAAATGCACCTACATCATAAGGTACCATTAGTAATGTAGCAAAATTCACTGATAAAGTAATAGATTTTTAAAAGAGCAAGGAAGATAGGTGGCAACTATTGGATCCCTCAATAGTTTGTGAGTTCCATTGCCCTATGGATGAAACTGCTTTCGTTAATCCAAAGTCAATGAGTTCCTATTTTCATTTATGAGAGTCAATGAGTCTCAGAATGCTCTGAGAACTCTTTCATCAATTAAGTATAAAGGCTCACATTTTGATTTGTATCAGTCCTGAATGGAAACCACTTCTGCCAAGCACTATAGTTTATCAAGACATACTATTTATTTTTCTTCCAACCACACTGAATTCTAACTCCATTTCCTAAGACAAAGCACTGCTATAAGTGGAATTCAGGAAGACAAGGTGGTTCTAACTCACAGTAGATTCTACCAGGGAAAATAAATCCTGTGATCTGTGGCTGTGATAAGAATAAAGGCCATCAAGACCAGTGGAAAATAGACACTGTGTCTAATTGGAATCCATACCTGCCACTCAGGATAAGATATGACTCAAAGTAAATGTTTTTTATTTGTCTTGTATGTATGGAATATTGGCTTTGCTGCACAGAGCCTTTTAACTTTTAGCCAATTGTCAATAAAAATACATAGAAGTACAGTAAAATCAGCATAGTGTACAATTTCACAAAAATGAAACTATTGCCAAGCACACCAGGGTATGGCCTTTATGCAACATTTTGATGCAACTCCTGTTTTCTAAGCTTGATTTTCAAAAGAACAAACTGTTTCCAAAACCAGTCATTCTTTTTCCCACTAATTATTGCTGCTATTTAGTTGGTAAGTCACGCCTGACTCTTTGCAGCTCTATAGACTATAGCCCACCAGGCTCTTCTGTCTGTGGGATTCCCCAGGCAAGAACACTGGAATGAGTTGCCATTTCGTGCTCTAGGGATCTTCCAGACCTAGGGATCAAGCCTGCATTTCCTGCATTGGCAGGCAGATTCTTTACCACTGTACCACTTAGAAAACCCCCTTCCCACTAATAGGTGCCTACAATAATACACACTCCTTCCTTAGTGGAGATAATGCTACAGATTTGCCATTTTCCAGGTCTGAGTAGAGAGAGAACAAATTCCCCTGTCACTAGCAGAAATACATTCGCACAGATCTCTGCCTAATTTCCCCTCCTCCTCAAACATATAAACATCAGTCACAACTATAAAGAGTCAGCTGAGAACAGGGTAAACAGGCCATGGCTCTGTGCTCAGGGTCAAATTACACTCTTGACCTTGTGAAAGCCAAGTGAAGACAACATCACAGGTTATCAGATACTAAAGAAGAGAGCAAACAGCCACTTTCTGGGACACTGTCCTCTCACATAGGCAATTCAACGCACAACATTTATTATTAATAATATGTCTTGCTTTCCATCAAGTTCTTTAAAAAATACAAAGGTTATGCACCAAGAGGACAAAAGTCATTCTGATATCTTCTCAGACTTAGAAGAACTTCAATTAATCATTCAGACACTTTGACCTTTGTTCAAGAATATTGAGGCAGCTATGACAAATCAGTGGGAAAAGAAAGCACCAGGTCACTGTTATAATCAGTTTATATGTGCTTGCCAAGCATGTATTATCGAGCTAGATAGATAGACATTGATTGATAGATAGATACATAGGTATCTGATTCTAGGAAATAAATATGACAGTAGCTACTTTCGAATCATTCCTGAAATATAAAGGGAATAGGGCAAAAGGTTTCTGAAACTATTAATAATGTTACAGCAAGGCAATAAATCCATTATTAATAAAATAGGTGGTTTTATGGTAAAACAAAATCCACCTGCCGATGCAGGAGACTCAGAAGACATTGCTCCAATCCCTGCGTTGGGAAGATTCCCTGGAGGAGGAAATGGCAACCCACTCCAATATTCTTGCCTGGAGAATCCCATGGACAGGGGGGCCTGGCAGACTACAGAACAATGGGGTTGAACAGAGTTGGACACAACTGAGCACAGGTGAAAAGCCAACCAATAAAACATGTCCTCAAAACAAGTACCCCTTCAATGAAAAGTTCCCAAAATATTCTTTCATATTCAGGATTTTGTATGCAATGATTTTGGAAAATGCTTTTAATTATAGAATGTATATCATACGAGGGAGAAACTCTCTAGTGCTACATTAGCAGCTATTTTCACTTCTATGTATACCCTTCAAATCTTATGCATCACATTGTTTAAATGTCATTTTATGATCCAGCTGTGAAGATGGACACCTTAGTCTTATTCTTTGGGGTTGGGAACTATTTCCATTTGAAAAATAACCTGATAGACTGAATATAAAAGATGAACTCAATCACTGAGAAGATACAAGTACTGTAAAATATGAGTTTATAGCAATAGAAATGTAAGGAAAATACTTTGAACCATTGAACAAGGCTAATGAAGTTTCTCCAAGAAAACATCACCTAATGAAGCCTAAAATATCCTAGAAAAATCTATTTCCAATAGAATTATAAAATTTACCCCAGGGCATATCTGGTTTTTTGTGGAGCTTTTAAAAAAAGAATGCAAAATATAAAATTAAGTATAAAAGTGAATATTCATAATGAGAAAATAAATCACAGAAAATCACAAAATTTCAAAGCTGACAACACAAAATCTGGAAAAATGGCATTGCTTTCCTTAATTAAATATATTTTTTAAATTAAACATCTTTATAAGACTTTTCCCTGGCAGTTCAGATGGTAAAGAATCCACCAACAATGTGGGAGATCTGGGTTTGATTCCTAGGTTGGGAAGATCCCCTGCAGGAGGGCATGGCAACCCACTCCAGCATTCTTGCCTGGAGAATTTCCATGGACAGAGGAGCCTGGTAGGCTACAGTCCATGGTGTGGCAAAGATCTGATACAACTGAGCAACTAAGCACATAAGACTTTTCCCCTACATTTTTTTGCTATATTCTTTTTGATGGCCTCTTCATATGAAAACTATGCTGTAATATCACGTTCTATAGAGGCAAGAGAAAAATGCACTTTCCTCTAGTATGGCTGGATGAAACCTATTTGTTACTATTGACAGTTTATAAATTTTATTTCAACTTCATGAGTTGATTTTTTTTAATATTGTGTAAATTTCTGAGTTGTCATGTTTGAGAAAGCCTCTCTCAAGCTTCTCTCCTATGTGAACTCTTAGAGACAGGCTCACTGCTCATCACACTGAAAACTGCATTGTCTTATTGTCAAGTATAGGATCATCCCTCAATATCCACGGGTATCCATGGAGTGTTGGTTCTAGGACCAACCCTACCTTAAGATACCACAATCTGTGAATGCTCAAGTCACTTGTATAAAATGATGTCATATTTACAAATAACCTAGGCACATCCTCTCATATACTTTAAATCTCCCATACTGCAGGTGAATTCTTTACCAGCTGAGCCACAAAGGAAGCCCAAATCATCTCTAGATCACTTATAATACTTAACACAATCTAAAAGCTATGTAAATAGTTGCCAGTGTTAATTGCTCAGTCGTGTCTGACTCTTTGTGACCCTATGGACTGTAGCCCACTAGGCTCCTCTGTCCATGTAATTCTCCAGCCAAGAATACTAGAATGGGTAGCTATTCCCTTTTCCAGGGGATCTTCCTGACCTTGGGAGTGAACCTGGGTCTCCTGCTTTGCAGGCAGATTCTTTACCATCTGAGCCACCAGGGAAGGCAAATAGTTGTCTAATGCATAGCAAATTCAAATTTTCCTTTTTGGAAATTTCTGCAATTTTTTCCCATATATTTTCAATCTGTGATTGCTTTACCTAGAGGGCCAATGGTATTGCTGTTAGGAGATAGGGATCCATAAAATATAACAATGATTCATCATTCCACTTTGCCCCACACCAAAACATTTCTGTTTACCTTAATAAACACCATGACATTTTCAAGAGAAAAATCACACTTAGTTCATGTCAATATTCTTTCAAGTATTCTGAGACACTTTGCAGCTGATTATACTTATTGCATATGAATGTATTTCTAAAGAAACTGGTACTCACTTTCCTTTCTTTGATAATTCTCCTGAATGACCTAGTGAGTACATTGTCTCATGTCTAATTTTAAACCAATAAAATGATATATTTCTGTAATAAAATCAAGTTAGCTACTTTAGAAGCTGAAACTTTTTAACCCTGTAAAGTAAAAATTATAATGTATTTTAATGGAAACATACAATAAAACTTCAAGAAAAAAAAGCATGCAGTACAACAAGTTTGAACCGGGAACAGTTGAAAACTATGGAGAAAGTTAAATTTCTAACATTAAAGTTAACCTGTTTAGTTTCTCATATATTTTAAGACCATGTCCCATTTTGTGTTCTTCTGGGGCAAAGACAATCTGAAAACAAATATAATTTATTAAATATGATTTAATTATAAAAGTTATTATAGTATTTATACTGGTTTGTAAATGGCTGGACCAACTCCCATTATCTTGTAAGATATTGCAAAGGATGTCATTATTTTGCTACACTACGTAGTAAATTTCTTTTTGCCCACGAATTCAGGTCAAATCAGACAACTATGCTTTCTCATCCAAATCTCAGAGATGTTTAACCTGTAGATAAAAGTCACAGGTGATAAATATTTATAAAACTCTGCAGTAAAGCTTCCATTTGTTAGAAAAATCTCCAAGAATGACATGACCTCGGAATTTCCTGGAATCATGTTCCTGTTGTGATCTACAGAGTTCACAGGTCCTTGCCTCATTTAAATATAAAACCCTCGGGAGGACCTTTAAAAATCAAATCCATTTTTAATGTTTCACAATGGAGCCACAATTTTTTGGTCTTTATTTTAAATCTGATAAGCTAAAATTTTAAGTGTGAGATAATATATTATGGGATATAAATATGAAACTGATAGATATTGGCAATTTTGATGACATTGAAAATTCACTTATCTTTGAATTTCTGTCTTAGCAATCTTCCCCAAGGTGCTTACCAATCTCCTTTTCCTCACCTACAGGCATCCAGATGCACTTCTTACCAATTCCTACTACGTTTTGAAGGAAAATCACCTTCTACTCTTTTACAGCTAGCTTGAGACCTACCAGTCAGTGGACCCTGTGCCTTCCTGCGAGCTTGTCAAGACCTTGTACCACATGGTAGCTCTTCTCGACTGAATTTTCAGCTTCTCTTCTCTGCAAGTTTCCTTTCCTTCATCACTAGATGTGTTCAAATGCCTTCCATTTTCAAGGACCTGCCTTTCACCCCGTGTCCATTTATTTCTCACTATCATTTCCTCCAGGACCAAGCACCTAGAAGATGTCATCTTTGGTTGTCTTCTAATTTCTCCTTCATCCTGACACACTCCAGTGAGCCTTCAGCCCCTACCAATTCACTCTGGCAGCCCACACAAGCATCGTGAATGCCTACCACATCACAAGACCCAAAGACATCTCTAAGGCTTTATTTCTTTTTAGCTTTCCATAGCATGCCCTAATCATATCATTTTTTGAAATTCCTCCTTTGATTCCAGACATTACTGCTTCCTGGTTCTCCCTCTGTGACCATCCTAAATAGGCTTCTTTGCTGTCCCTTTAAGATCTGGACTCCCAATTGTCTTTCTGCAGCCCTCTCCTCGTTTCATTTGTCATCCCTCTCTTGACGATCTCATTCGTCTTTGTGATGTCAACTCTAGCCTGTGTACTGATGGCTTTCAAAACTGTCTCCCATCCAAGAATAGATATATGTATTTGTATAGTGGAATCACTTTGCAGTACACTTGAAACTAACACAACATCATAAATCAACTATACTACAATATAAAAGAAAAAATTTTTTAAACAGCACAAAACAAAAACAAACCAAAAAACTATCTCCATCCTCTATAGAGAACAAACTAGTGGTTACCAGCGGAGACAGGAAAGAGGGGAGGGACAATATAGGGGTAGGTTTAAAAAAGGGATTATCGTGGGATTATATGAAATTGTGTGTGGAAACCTGGCAATCCACTCCAGTACTCTTGCCCGGAAAATCCCATGGGTGGAGAAGCCTGGTAGACTGCAGTCCATGGGGTCGCAAAGAGTCGGACGCAACTGAGCAACTTCCCTTTCACTTTTCACTTTCATGCATTGAAGAAGGAAATGGCAACCCACTCCAGTGTTCTTGCCTAAAAAACCCCAGGGACGGCAGAGCCTGGTGGGCTGTCTGTGGGGTCACACAGAGTCAAACATGACTGAAGCGACTTAGCAGCAGCAGTATGTGGAAATCTCTAAAAATTGTAAAACATTATAGGATTTTAAAAAACAAGAGAATCGCAAAAAAATTTCCTCCATCCTAGACTTCCTCTGCCTATCCAGCTATTTCTCCTCTTTCATAACAGAAATTGTATCTGCAGCTATTGTTTGAAGCCTTCTTTTCCCACTGCAAGAATAGTGACTGAAGTTGTCTTGTTCACGCTGAATTCTGGTACCTAGCCCAGGGCAGGCATCTAAAGGGGGCTTCGTTGAATAAATTGATGTCCCAGAAATACCTCAAACTCAATGTCTAAACATCAGATCTCTGAACTTGAGACAGTAGCCTCCCCTGAAATTGGCCACCTGATGGGAAGAGCCAACTCATTTAAAAAGGCTTTAATGTTGGGAAAGATTGAAGGCATAAGGAGAAGGGGATGACAGAGGATGAGATGGCTGGATGGTATCACCGACTCAATGGACATGAGTCTGAGCAAGCTCTGGGAGACGGTGACGGACAGGGGAGCCTGGCGTGCTGCAGTCCATGGGGTCACAACGAGTTGGACATGACTGAGTGACTGAACAACAAGAGCAACAATGACTATATTTCCTATTTTGATTGAATTTGCCATCATCCCTTCATTTTCTTAAGCCCAAAACAAGAACAGATTTC
This sequence comes from Cephalophus harveyi, assembly GCA_006410635.1. Taxonomy (NCBI): domain Eukaryota; kingdom Metazoa; phylum Chordata; class Mammalia; order Artiodactyla; family Bovidae; genus Cephalophus; species Cephalophus harveyi. Next base: position 137,065 of record SJYT01067337.1, on the reverse strand, counting down.
CAACTCCTCTGGCTCTCTGTCTTATCCCCCACTATGAAGCACTCAAGAAGTTAATGGATCCAACTTCTTAAACATCTCTTGAATCTGGGTCTGCTCTTTCTTTTATTACCATATGATCTTAATTTCATCCAGTGAACTAGATATTTCCATCTAGTCTCTGTTCCTTTCCACCTTGTCCCCTAGGGCTCTTTATAAAATATAAATTAGACCACATCACTTCCCTGTTAAAAGCTTTTCAGTGGTTCTCCACCAGCTTAAAGGCCTTAGTTGCTTTAGTCTTGTTAATGTGTACCTACCTATTTGCCTATGCACATGTGTGTTTACGCATATATGTGTACCTGCATGTATACATACATGTGCGTGTGCAGGTGTATAGGCACGTCAGCCTTCTGATCCGACCCTTAATCTACTTGAACAAGTTCATTCCTTCTGCTCTTCCCATTGCTTCCAGTTTTGTTCCAATAATACCAGATGGTTTACAGTTCCCCAAACAACGTCAGTACACTGAAATAGATAGTCTTAATCTTTGCAATTCAGTGCGGACATCTTGCTCTTCAAAGGCCCTCCTGATTCTTCCTTCTCTATACTTAATTGTCTGCTACTTGATGCTGTTCCAATGCATTTACTTCTTTTGCCTTGATGACTATGAACTTTACTGGGTGGGCATCAATCCCAACCATTAGTTCCTCAGTGTCTTCCAGGGAGTATCACTAACTTTTTTTCAATAGATTTTATTTATTAGAACCATGTTTGGTGCTCAGCAAAATTGAGCAGAAAGTACAGAATTCCCATATACCCATCTACACACTTAGCTCCCTCCACTATCAACATTTCAAACCACAATGATATATTTTTACAATCAGTGAGCTTACATTGAAACATCATTATCTTCCAAGGCCAATAGTTTACATTAAAATTGATTCTAGGCGATGTACATTCTGTGGGTTTTGACAACTATATAATGACATGTGTCTACATTATGCGCTTCCCAGGTGGTGCTAGTGGTAAAGATCCTGCCTGCCAATGCAGGTAGACATTAAGAGACACAAGATCAATCCCTGGGTTGGGAAGATCTCCTGTAGGAAGCCAAAGCAACCCACTCCAGTACTCTTGCCTGGAGAATCCCATGGACAGAAGAGCCTGGCTGTCTATGGTCCAAAGGGTCACAAAGAGTTGGACACAACTGAAGCGACTTCACACACATGCATGTCTACATTATCACAGTGCCATACAGAATAGCTCATTAAAAATTCTCTGTGCTCTGCCTATTTATCCCATTAAGACATCACAGTCATTGATATATCTGCTGTCTTGTTATATGTTTTATAGAACGTCACATATTTGAAATAATATAGCTCATAGTTTTCTCATATTGGCCTCTTTCACTTAGCAATATTATGCACTTACAGTTCTTCCATGGAGTCAATGAATTTTTATCTTGGATTTCTTGGGATCTAAGATAGCTCCAATCACAGAACAGATACTAAGCAAGTTTTAGTTGTGTTAAATCTATAATCTGTTTTAATTGTATAATTCTTTGCATTTTTCCCTCCCTGGAAACAAACATTATTCTGAAATTCTCTGACTTCTATCTTTTATTTTAAAAGAAAAAAGAGTATCAAGCAAAAAGGACTTAAAAGTCCATTTTGTCTGTTTAAAGCTTTTTTGCATAATTTTGGAAGATGAAAAGTAGTATTTTCCATATGCATTTCTGAGATTTACAAATACACATTTATACTTTCCTTTGAATTAAAAAAGGATATGTGTCCTTTTTAATGGCAACAAACCAAATGACCTTCCCCGTCTATTTATGTCAAAAACTAAGAGTAGTCTGACCTTATACACAGGAATGGTTGGTTAATCTTATTAACAATGATGATTGGTTTGTATCACTGCTGTTCACTGTCAAGTGCATCCCTGCTGATTGCCTATAAGCCCCAATCCATTATTTGCTGATGCAATCATCAGCATCACTAAGAGTGTACATTAAGGTTGACATTTCCTGGCCATACTCAATAGACCTCCATGAGAACCAGTGACATGCATCTTTAATGACCATCTCAGGTGATTCTGGTGCAGATGGTGTTGGGTCTACTTTCAAGAACAAAAGCTTGGAACTCCATTTAAAAATGCTTGCCAGCAGGTGGCTGGCTACTACCTATAAGAAACTTCATAGTGAAAGCAACGAGATTGATCATCTGCTAAATTTAACGCTGTATTCCAGATGAAAATTACAGAAGCAAACCTAATTGATTTCTATGCGTTAATTAACAGGAGGAAAATAACCAAAATGTCTCTGGTACCACAATCTGCAGGATGGTTAGTACTTAAAGAGAAAATGACTGTTTTATTCGTATGGTTACATCCTTTGGGGGAAGAAAATTTTCAAGAGTCTGAAACTAGAGAAAATTGCTTTCTGTAAAAGTAGGTTAGAAATCTTGACAATTTGTTCAAATCTGCAGGGTTCTGATATGCCATTTTTTCTCATCAGACGAGAAATATACTTACTTTGCCAGAAAACCAGCAATTGCATTTAAATCTCCCTGTAGGTGCCTGAAAAGTTCATATAGCTGGGACTGATTAACTGGAAGTTGAATAACAGAGCTATTTTTTTATCATCTCCTTTGTCAACCCCAGTTCCTTTTTCATCACAAACTCAGGCAAATACATGTAAGTGACTTCATTCTTACTCTCTGATGTTCTTTTAATAATTATTTGAGCTGATGATGCAATTTTGACATGCTTAATCTCTACTCTTATTTAAACTGATATATAACAAAATCATATTTTGGATTAAGAGGAAATAATTGATAATATATTAGCTCAAAATGGGAACAGTTAAAGCATAAATATTGTGACTTTTTAATGTCAGCGCATCAATATTGAGGTTCTTTATAATAAGGATCAGAGACAAGCAAATGGTCCCAGAGCTTTCCAAAAGTATGGTGAATAAAAAGTGCTGTGGAATCTTTGAAAACATGGAATCAATGAGAAGTCAAGAACTGTTTAAAAGTTCCATAATACAGTAGTGAGCCAGAGACTAACTAGGACCAACTTTGGACAAAAATACAAGAAAGTGAAAGCACTGTATTGTACATTGATCTAGAAAGCAGAAACATTTTAATTTTAATAAAAATTAAAAGTTTTAAAATAAAAAAAATTTAAGTAAAAATGTTTCAAATGTTTTAAAATAGACTTCTGACTAAGAGAGAAGTCAGGAATACTTTTAACAACGGACTTCAGACACTTGCGTGGTGGTTAGAAACACTGCTGTCTTTAAATACGTGTCAAGCAAGGATGTCACAAGTCAGTATCAAAATTTTCCTATGTGAAGAACCTTTTTCCCATTACTAGAACTCTTTCTAAATTTCTGAATGTGAACTTCCCCAAAACAGAGGGAAATATACAAACAGAGATGAGAATGCAATGCATTTTCAATTTTACAAATGCATAGCTAGTACAGAAAATATTTTGGAAGGAGACATGGCAGAAGAAAAAATACTCTAGAAGTCATATTTGCAAGGATATTTTACATTTTAGTAATTCATCGCCACTTCTCTTCCACCACTGGGACTAGAGTTGAATGAAAGGCTTATCCCACAGCACAGCCACAGTTCTTATCAAGCTGTTGTTGTTGTGCTGTGTGCTCAGTTGTGTCCGACTCTTTGCAAACACATGGACTGTAGCCCACCAGGTTCCTCCATCCCATGCAATTCTCTAGGCAAGAATTCTAGAGTAGGTTGCCATTTCCTTCTCTATGGGATCTTCCTGACCCAGGGATCAAACTCGCATCTGTTGCATCTCCTGCATTGGCAGGCGGATTCTTTACCACTGCGCCACCTGAGTGTTGTTCAATCGCCAAGTCGTGTCTGACCCTTTGCAACCCCATGGACTGCAGCATGCCAGGTCTTCCTGTCACTCACCACCTCCCAGAGTTTGCCCAAGTTCATGTCCATCGAGTCAGTGATGCCATCCAACCATCTCATTTGATTGGTTTCCACAAAAAACATCTTACCACCTCTGGTCTTCACATAGTTGGGCAGCAAACAGTTAATGAACACCTAACCCGTGTAAGAAACTGTGTCAGCCCTGTTCAGATTTCAGAAATATTTAAGAATAATCCCTTCCCATAGAGAACTGAGATATTCTAGTGGAGAGGGAAGACAAAATGAGCCAGGTTCCATTACGTTAATAATAAAGAGAAAGTCCTGGGGTGGCCACCAGAAGATATACCTCATATTTGTTTAGAAGAAGATAAGAGAAGTGTTCTCTGAGGAGATGGCACTAAAATGAGGTTCACAGAACAGAAAGACAAGGAGGAAGATGAGAGAGAAGAAGCCACCTCCTTGAGGAAAGCAGAGTAACAGGGAAGTGTGGTGAGGGTGGTGAGCAGAGTTCCTGGAAGGCAGGGTATTCAAAAAGAAAAAGAAAAAAATGAGTATGGTAGAGGGTAGTTAAACACATTGAGCATTCATCTTCAAAACCAGGCCAAGGAGTTTGAGCTTTAGGATGCATATAGAAACAGGGAAGGATAAAACAGTACCTGAGCCCTTATGATGTGCCAGCCCTGGAGGCTGTGCAAAAAATTACATTTCTAGACATCATCACAGATGGGCTTCCCTGGTAGCTCATCCTGCAAAGAATCTGCCTGCAGTGCAGGAGATCCCGGTTCGATTCTTGGGTTGAGAAAGTCCCCTGGAGAAGGGAATGGCAACCCACTCCAGAGTTCTTGCCTGGAGAATCCCCATGGACAGAGGAGTCTGGTGGGCTAGTCTATGGGATCGCAAAGGGTCGGACACAACTAAACACACACACAGACATCATCACAGAATGCGAATTAACTTTGAAAATGTTTGCATAGCACTAGCGTTGTCATGGTAGGGGAGTTGGAGAGCTATGGAATCCATGGCAGGGACACCAAATAAAAACCCGTTTCTGAAATAAAGGGAGGCCTTGAGAATTCCCTGGAGGTCCAGGGCTTCCCTTGTAGCTCAGCTGGTAAAGAATTCACCTGCAATGTGGGATACCTGGGTTCAATCCCTGGGATGGGAAGATATTCTGGAGAAGGAAATGGCAACCCACTCCAGTATACTTGCCTCGGAAATCCCATGGACAGAGGAGCCTGGTAGGCTATAGTCCATAGGGTGACAGAGTCAGGCACAACTTGGCAACTAAAGAACGACTATGTATATATAGTATTTTATATATATATATATAATACATATCTATATAACAGTGAAATAAAGGAAGGTCTTAATCTAAGTGATATCAGTGAGCAGAGGGAAATGGAGGAATGTTCTTTCATGCTGTTTTGACCATGCCAACTTGATACAGTAGATATTGTTACATTAATATGTTCACCTTGAGGACGTACTGAATATGAGCATTATCAGAATATCTAAAAACTGAAAGATTTTCAAAGGGAAAGAAGACTCCAGAGCATAACTCCTTAAACCGCCTGAACTCCTTGATCAATTTCATACACAGAGAAGATGAACTGCTCCTAATTTTTCCACTTTCATTCTTATTTCACTGAAATTGTCATAATTAAGACAAATTCCTTTTCCTCAGAGAGAATTCCAAGCCAATTATTGATTTATCAACCACTATTTTAGGGTACTTGTTTGGTTTTAGTTTGTTTCATTTCAATAACAAATTTTGCCCTCTTGGATTTCATTAATGTGAATTTTCTTTTGTTTTTATTTATATCTCAGTTTGTATTCCATTCATGTCAATTTCAATATTTTCTCAAGAGCAAAATGATGGACTTGGACTTTCCTTGTTGTTGTTCAATTGCTAAGTCATGTCCAACTTTTTGCGACTTCATGTACTGCAGCATGCCAGGCTTCCCTGCCCTTCACTGTCTCCCAGAGTTTGCTCAAATTCATGTCCACTGAGTCAGTGATGCCATCCTTTTCTAGCAGATATCATATCAGAAATATTTGCACACTTCAAGGTACATCTATTTGGTTACTTAAGAAGTTTCTAATAAAAGAATTGCTTTCTCTGTAATCAACCACTGGTTATTAGTGTTGTGACTAATACCTTCAGAGTATAATACTAAGGCTATCTTGTTCAAGCAATTCTTAATATTAACTTTCCATCCTGTTAACTTTTCCATTACTTTCCATATCTTGCAGAAATACATCACAAAGCAGTTTTGAAATCTTTTCTATGTTACGTAATTTTCCTTAGGACAAAAGAAGTTTTCACTCCTGGAATCTAGAATTGCTCATTCTCCAAATCTAATGAGCTTTCTTTTGTGGCTGGTAGTACTACCAAGTTCAGCTTACCTAGGTCATATTTTTAAGGATCAAAAATTGTATCGAGAACATTGATTTTTCTATCGATTTGTTAGGCATATCAAAATTTACCATTTGCCCTTTTAGCAATGCAGATGGTGATTGCAGCCATGAAATTCAAAGATGCTTACTCCTTGGAAGGAAAGTTATGACCAACCTAGATAGCATATTAAAAAGCAGAGACATTACTTTGCCGACTAAGTTGCTGCGATTCATGGGGTCGCAAAGAGTCGGACACGACTGAGCAACTGAACTGAACTGAACTGAGCTATTTTATTTCGTAGGGCTCCCATAGTGGCTCAGTGGTAAAGAATCTGCCACCAATGCAGGAAACTCTGGTTCTATCCCTGGGTCCAGAAGGTTCCCCCTGGAGAAGGAAATGGCAACCCATCCCTATATTCTTGCCTGGAAAATCCCATGGAGAGAGGAGCCTGAGGGGTTATGGTCCTTGGAATCACAAGAATCAGACACAACTTAGGGACAAAACAACACAACAATTTTGTTTTCCACTGATTATGCTAATGAGAATGCTTGTAACAATTTACAAGAATAGATTGATGGTTTGTATTACTACTACAGTAATAAATTAGAAATTTGTGAGAAAAAATCTCAGCAACCTTGCCCAACTATTAAAATCTTTTCAAGGCTCAGAAATCTATTTCAAAAATGTCCATGGGTACTCATCTCCCGAAAAGTAATGCTGTTGATCCCAATGCTCTTGATCTCTTACAGTTTAGCCAAAAACAGTGAGATCTAAATGATAGGTTTAAAATGGAAGGATCAAAATGTTCCATTTCAATGTGAGAAACACTGAAGCTGCACATTTGAGAGGACTTCTAGCTAGCTGTCTGGATGAAGTTGAGAAGGAGAAAAATGAGTAAAAAGTGAACTCATAGTTTTGAGACTGAGTGACATATAGAATACTGATGGTATTTAAGAAATCAGGAATTCTTTATGATAAAATCTTGAATGGCTTGACTACATTTTTGCATTTACCTTCTAGTTCTAGCATTATCTTTGCATCTTGTTTGTCTCAATACAATCAAAGAAAGTGCCTTAAATATGCCTTTGCCTTTCCTTTTGTGTGTGGTCCAGGGCTTTGCATACAGTAATTACTCCACTGATATCTAAAGATTTCATTTTAAGTCACTAACATATCTAATGGTAGTCTCTGTGTTCTCGATTCTCAGCCTATTTCAATTATTATAACTGGATCTCAACAAACCTTCTGGTTTCCTTTTACTTGTAATCCTTAAAAATATTAATGAAATAAACACACAACTTTTAGGTACAGTGAAGACACTATGGAATTTATTCTTTCTGTCAATTATTCAGTCAGGATCACAAGCTAATTTTAATTTAATAAAAGGCTGCAGTTTGTATCAAACAGAACAATGGAACAAGCTACCTCATAAGCAATTATATTTCCTTTTCGGTAAATAACATAGTGACTGACATAGTAAATTAAAATTGCCCTCTCTACTTTCTTCTTGAGAAAAGCAATTCAAGCACAAAATCTCAGGGAAGGAAAGAAAAATGTATTAGTTTCCTACCACTACTATAGTGTGTGTGTGTGTGTGTGTGTGTGTGTGTGTGTGTGTTAGTAGCTCAGTTGTGTCCGACTTTGTGACAAAATAGATGGTGGCCTGCCAGGCTCTTCTGTCCTAGGATTCTTCAGGCAAGAATACTAGAGGGGATTGCCAGTTCTTTCTCCAGGGGATCTTCCCAATCCAAGGATCAAACTCGTGTGTCACACATTGCATGCAGGCAGATTCTTTATGGTCTGAGCCACCAGGGAAACTGGCGCTACGATCACAAACTCAAAACTGCACAAAATTATTCTGATAGTTTTGAAATTCAGAAGTAAAATCAGGGCATTGACAGGGCTGATGTTCAAGCTGGCTTTAGAAAAGGCAGAGGAACCAGAGATCAAATTGCCAACATCCGCTGGATCATCAAAAAAGCAAGAGAGTTCCAGAAAAACATCTACTTCTGCTTTATTGACTATGCCAAAGCCTTTGACTGTGTGGATCACAATAAACTGTGGAAAATTCTGAGAGAGATGGGAATACCAGACCACCTAACCTGCCTCTTGAGAAATCTGTATGCAGGTCAGGAAGCAACAGTTCGAACTAGACATGGAACAACAGACTGTTTCCAAATAGGAAAAGGAGTACGTCAAGGCTGTATATTGTCACCCTGTTTATTTAACTTCTATGCAGAGTACATCATGAGAAACGCTGGACTGGAAGAAACACAAGCTGGAATCAAGATTGCCAGGAGAAATATCAATAACCTCAGATATGCAGATGACACCACCCTTATGGCAGAAAGTGAAGAGGAGCTAAAAAGCCTCTTGATGAAAGTAAAAGATACTTTGGCCACCTGATGCGAAGAGTTGACTCATTGGAAAAGACTCTGATGCTGGGAGGGATTGTGGGCAGGAGGAGAAGGGGACGACCGAGGATGAGATGGCTGGATGGCATCACGGACTCGATGGATGTGAATCTGAATGAACTCCGGGAGATGGTGATGAACAGGGAGGCCTGGCGTGCTGCGATTCATGGGGTCGCAAAGAGTCAGACACGACTGAGCGACTGAACTGACAGGGCTGTGTTCCTTTTTAAAGCTCTCAAGGAGAATCCGTTTTGTTGCCCTTTTCCAGCTTCAAGAGACTGAGATTGCCTGCTTTCCTTGTGTGCTGGCCCCCACCCGTCTTCTCAGCCAGCAGTGGAAAACTGTGTCCTTTCATATAAAATCACTCTGACCTCTGCTTCTGCCATCACTTCCTTCTCCTTCGCATATCACATTATCCCCCTCTCTGAATTTGACTCCTCTTCTGTCTCTCTCTTCTGCTCTTCGAGGACATTGCTGTTGTCATTGTTGTTCAATCTCCCACTCATGTCCAATTCTTTGCGGCCCCATGGACTGCAGCATGCCAGGCCTCCCTGTCCTGCACCATCTCCCAAAGTTTGCCCATGTTCATGTCCATTACATCAGTGATGCCATCCAGCCATCTCATCTTCTGATGCCCTCTTCTCCTTCTGCCCTCAAGCCTCCCTGGCATCAGGGACTTTTCAAATGAGTAGCTGTTCACATCAGATGACCAAACTACTGGAGCTTCAGCATCAGTCCTTCCAATGAGTATTGGTCTCCTTAAGATTGACTGTTTTGATCTCCTTGCTCTCCAGGGTACTTTCAGGAGTCTCCTCCAGCACCACAGTTCAAAGGCATCAACTCTGGCATTCTGCCTTCTTTACAGTCCAGCTCTCAAAACCATACATGACCACTGGGTAAGACCATAGCCTTGACTATACAGATCTTTGTCAGCAGAGTAATGTCTCTGCTTTCAACACACTGTCTAGGTTTGTCGCCACTTTCCTGCTAATAAGTAACTGTCTTCTGATTTTATGGCTAAAGTCAACATCCACAGAGATTTTAGAGCCCAAGAGGAGGAATTCTGTCACTACTTCCACCTTTTCCCCTTCTATTTGCCATGAAGTAATGGGGCCAGATGCCATGATCTTAGTTTTTTTTAATATTTAGTTTTAAATATTAAAATTTAATTAACATTAGACCCACCCAGATAATCCAGGATAACCTCTCCTATTGTAAGGACAGCCAAATAGCAGCCTTAATTTTATCTGCACTTTAATTCCCTCTTGTCTTGCTTGTAGCATAACACATTCAAAGGTTCTGGGGATTAAGACATGGACATTGTTGCAGTCTACCAGAACAATAGAAATAAAAACAAAAATAAGTGAATATGACCTAATCAAACTTATAAGCTTTGGCACAGCAAAAGAAATCATAAAAAATGGAAAGACAACTTACAGAATGGGAGAAAATATTTGCAAATGATGAGACAGATAAACGCTTAATATCCAAAATACACAGACAGCTCATACAACTCAACAACAATAAAAAAAAAAAAATAGAAAAATGGGCAGAAGAACTTAATAGACTCTTCTTCAAAGAAGACATACAGATGGCTAGTAGGCACATGAAAGACGCTCAACATCACTAATTATTAGAGAAATGCAAATCAAAGCTGCAATGAAGTACCACCTTACACTGATTAGAATGTCCATCATTTAAAAGGCTACAAATAACAAATGCTTGAGAGGATGTGGAGAAAAGGGAACCCTCCTACACTGTTGGTAGGAAGGTAAGTTGGTGCAGCAACTATGGAAAACAGTATGGAAGTTCCTCAGAACTCAAATGCTAGCTGCTACTGCTAAGTCACTTCAGTCGTGTCCGACTCTGTGCAACCCCATAGATGGCAGCCCACCAGGCTCCCCCATTGCTGGGATTCTTCAGGCAAGAACGCTGGAGTGGTTTGCCATTTCCTTCTCCAATTGCTAAGGGCTTGAATATTTCAGAGGACAAAGAGTTTACCTGCAGCCATTTTGCTCATGGATGATTTGATTTGGATCTGGAAATACAGGAAGAATGTCTCTAGCTGAGGTGGAAAGTCAAATGAAGTGAGGTGAGGTAAGGCAAGGTAAGCACAATGATACACTTAAAGGCATTGAATAGACCAACCACTATCCAACAAATAGTGAAATAGTGATTGGACAGATAGTAAAGCACCAACCACTGACCAGAAAGGAAGGAGGAAAAGGTAAAATGGCAAACAGGGCTATAAAGGCTAGATTTCTAGGCAGAAGAGTAAATAGGGTAGAAGCCTATCAAAAACAAAGTTTCAACAAGTGTTTTGGAATCTGAAAAAAAAAAGACCAAAATAATAAGTGTACAAGACACTGTGGACAAGTGAGTGAGGCAGAGTAGGGAAGACATGCAGAGTGAGGTCTGTGAGAAGCCCAACTCCTGAGCCTAAGAAAGTACAGAGAAGATTCTATTGATCTTAAAGTCAGGCACTTGAACTGACCTGAACTGCATTGAACTTACGTGGTAACGTAAAAGAATGTGCTTGATTTAAACTCAAAATGGCATCAAATGGAAAGGTTCTGGCTACAAACAGAGATGTGGGATTAGACCAGGTCACAGCTCTTTAATCCTTCTGTGCACTGAGGTCAGATATATATCAGAACTGCAAAACCTCAGCACCACTGCCCGTCGAGGTCAGAGAGTTGTTTGTTGTGAGGGGCTGTCCTCTACCACTGGCTGCCTCTGCAAACCCCGTCCAGTCATGACAATCAAAAATGGATTTGGAGACACATTTGAGAATTGGGTCTCAAACCATTGGAGAATGTATACAGAGCTTGAAAGAAAAAGAAGGAGAAACACTGAAAGACAAGGGCAGCATAGGGAGCAGTGTTTGTGGCGGGAGGGAGCTGGTAGACCAACGATTTAGAAGTCAAAAATCCAAATGACGACAGGAGCCAGGCTGGTCAGTGACAGGAGAGAAGGAAGCTGAATGGATGGACTGGGGGGTGTAGGAGGCCTGTCGGAAGGGGGCGCTACCGCAGGGTCTCAGCCTGAGTGCTGTCGTGGGGAAATGCAAGCCCAGTACCCACAGGACCTCCAGCTTTGGAAGAGAGGTTGGAAATTGAAATATTTATGTGAAATATCAAGATCTGCTAGAGTGAATCAAGCAAATCTGGCTATAGGCCAGACCTGGCTTGGTGCTGCTAAGTTGCTCAGTCGCGTCTGACTCTATGTGACCCTATGGACTGTAGCCAGCAAGGCTCCTCAGTCCATGGGACTCTCCAGGCAAGAATACTGGAGTGGGTTGCCACTTCCTCCTCCAGGGGATCTTCCTGACCCAGGGATCAAACTCATGTCTCTTATATCTCCTGCATTGGCAGGCAGGTTCTTTACCACTGGCACCACCTAGAAAGACCTGGCTTAAGAGAGACTGTCTCCACACTGGTGGAGGGGCTGGAAAACTATCAGAAGAGCATCAGAATGTGACATGGGGTGGACAGGACTTGCACATGGCATCTCATCCATCACATGGCTGCGAGTTTGACTGGACTTCACAGTTTTGAAGACTGGGGACAGGGTGGGCTAAAATAGTCCCCTTCAAAAGCCCCCACCCCAGTGCCTCAGAATGCGACTGTATTTGGAGACAGAACCTTCAAAGAAATGATAAAGTTGTATGAGGTCATAAGGATTGGTCATGACCTGATCTGACCAGTGTCCTTACAAGAAGAGAAAATCTAGACCCAGATAAGTTCAGAGAAATGATCGTGTGAGGACAGAGCAAGAAGGCAGACATTCACAAGCCAAGAAGAGAGGCCAGAGAGGAAGTCCGCCCTGCTAGCACCTTGCTCTTGAACTTCCAGGCCCCAGAACTGTGAGAAAATGAAGGTCTGTTGTTTAAGCCACCCAGTCCGTGGTACCTTGTTACATCTGTAGCACATGAATAACATGGAATAACAACCAACTTTCCTGCTGGCTTTTAAAAAGCTGAGAGGGGATTTCCTTCACACAGGCCAGTAAGGAGGGGAGTGGGCATTACGAAGAGTTATAAAAGCCACAGTCAATTCACTCATGAAACCGATGGTCAGAGGAAACATAGAAACAGTGTGCTCACCAGTGTGGTCACTGACCTACTCACACACGCCTCATTTTTCTCATTCATAAAGCAAACCGAAGACCTGTCTGCATCAGCAGTCCCCTCTCCTCTTTGAATATGGCTTTGCTTCAGCTATCTGGTTCTCTTTTTTTTGCCTCGGGTCCCTCCTGGATTTGATGCTTCTATGAACTCTTTTCCTGGACTTTAGGCTTAAGCTCTGCTGCACTAATCTCCCAATACTGACCACTCTCTTCATCTTGGGTGTCTGCATCTGTGTTAAGACTCTGGTTCTTGGTTAAGCCAGTCCAGGTGCGCCTCTCCCAGACAAGGCTGGAAGGTTCAGAAACCTGGATAAGGGCCACTCAAAGGAAGAGTGTGCATGTTGTGTCTTAGGGACCCCACATATGTGTCACAACTTGTCTTTGGAGGACAAGCTGAATCTGAGGGAGAAAACTGGAAGGAGATGGGCTGGGTGAGATCAAGGCACAGGGAAGAGCATGGATCTTAAAGAGCTGTTGTGTAGAAAGAAGACGAAGAGGAGAGAGAAAACAAGATGGGATTCTTAGCACTTAAGTTCAGCTGGATTTACTGTGAGTAAACTGAGTCATGGGATAAGGACATAACCAGAGGCTTAAGGAAGGGCTAGAATAGGACTTCCCTGATGGTCAGTGGTTAAGAATCCACCATGCAATGCAGGGGGTGCAGGTTTTATCCCTGGTCAGGGAACTAAGATCCCACGTGCTGTGGAATGACTAAGCATACAAGCCACAACTACTGAGCCTGCACGCCACGCAAGAGAGCCCGTGTAATGCAACTGAGACCCACATAGTTACGTAAATAAGTAAAAAAAAAAATAATTTTAAGCGGGGAGTTGGGGGCACTAGATGGTCAGTGGTTAAGAATCCACCATGCAATGCAGGGGGTGCAGGTTTTATCCCTGGTCAGGGAACTAAGATCCCACGTGCTATGGAATGACTAAGCATACAAGCCACAACTACTGAGCCTGCACGCCACACAAGAGAGCCCGTGTAATGCAACTGAGACCCACATAGTTACGTAAATAAGTAAAAAAAAAATAATTTTAAGCGGGGAGTGGGGGGCACTAGAAGAGAGATGTTGTGTTGATGTCTAGACGGGGCAAGGAATTAAGCTCAGCCAGAGGGAGGCTCTGACAAACCTAGACAAGATATTAAAAACCAGAGACATCACTCTGCCGGCAAAGGTCTGGCAAAAGTCAAAAAGTCCGGCAAAAAGTCAAAAAGGTCCAGCAAAAGTCAAAGCTATGGTTTTTCCAGGAGTCATGTACGGATGTGAGAGTTGAGCCATAAAGAAAGCTGAGCGCCAAAGAATCGATACTTTCGAAATGTGATGTTGGAGAAGACTCTTCAGAGTCCAGGAGATCCAACCAGTCAATCCTAAAGGAAATCATATTCAGGAAACCCTGAATATTCATTGGAAGGACTGATGCTAAAGCCGAACCTCCAATACTTTGGCCACCTGATGCGAAGAGTCGACTCACTGGAAAAGACCCTGATGCTGGGAAAGACTGAAAGCAAAAGGAGGAGAGAGCAGCAGAGGATGAGACGGTTAGATAGCATCTCGAGTTCAATGGACAGGAGTTTGAGCAAACTCTGGGAAATAGTGACGGACAGAGGAGCCTGGAGTGCTGCAGTTCATGGGGTCACAAAGAGTCAGACATGACTTAGCAACTGAACAACAACAGAAGGAGGCAGCGGAAGACATCTCCTAAGTAGTGTCAAAGGTCAGCTAGTCCAAAGGTCTATGACAACTGGCAATTAACAGCTGTGCTTCAGCTTCTGTGATGAAAGGCCAAAAAACATATCCATTCCTGCCCAGCCCCCTCTGCCTAGAACCACGGGGTCATGTTTTATCACAGCATCAAATACTAGAGCCTTTACTTTGTTAGTAAAGAACCACAAGGACATTTATTAAGCAACTGCAAGTGAGCCCACAATCAAGAGATATTGCAAAAGAGGGCCTTTATTAGGATCCTAATACTTCTCTTTTAAACTTAGAAGTCATCCTAAACATACTTTCCTTACTGCCTGCATCCCGAATTCCAGACTGTATATCTTTGATCCACTTAACAAGGGCAATATTCTACTCTGATACTACTAGAATCAGAACAAGTAAATTGCAGAACAAAGCATCTTAGAGTCTCCTGAATACAACCCCAGAAGAAATTTTAAAGTGTTCCTGTTTTAATACTACATACCTGGAATTGGTGATGTCAAAAGTCAATTTCTGCTTCATTATTCAGCCAGTTGCAGTTTTGTAGATAAGCCAGTATCTGCCTGATCATTTGGTAATTATCACCATTTCTGTCCTGTTTATTTTAGCCTTGGGTCATACAAGGCCACCAAGTATTAATACACCTGATGCAGAGACTTATTAATTATTAAATCATTTAATTAGAAGATGCCATTTGCTTTTCTTAAATAATTCCTTTTTAAATACTTCAGATGTGATACACTTAGCAAAAATATTAAAACTGCAAAAAATCTAATAGCATGCTTCTTTCAAGGAACCACATCTTCTATAGAAAATAAGGTAATGCTGTTAAAAGATTAAAGGAGAGAGATCTCCATGACAGCTTACACTTGTCCCTGCTCTCAACTTTCCTTCCTTAAATCCGATCATCTGCTTTTGTAAAAGGAACCATAAAATAACATCCATGTCTGAGTATCAGGGAGAAGATTTATCCTTTCCTTGGGCATAATCCACTCTCCTCCAATTGAGTTAGCATCTGGCCAACTGGCTGCAGGGATTTGGTGCCACGACACATCCCCAGGCAAGGTTTTTTAATTCCCCACTGCAGCGACCCCCAAATGATGCAGGGCCACCTCTCCCCTCCCCAGAGTGAGGCACGAGGTCTTAGCACGTGATCTCATCACCAAAGCAAATGCATGTATTTTTTTTAATCCCTGAATTTCATTTATCCCCACAAAATAACTAACAAATCTCTGTTTCCTAAAGGCTCTTTGTTCTGTTCAGAGTTACGGCAACCTATTCTAAAATGCATACAAAGATTATTTTTTTCCCCGCAAATGGGACATTTCAGAGAAGGATGCCCATTTGTTTGTTTGTGTTTCTGTCTGTCTGCTTTAATCTCAATTTTGTTTAATCAGTACAACATGTTAGGACTTCTGTTAGACTAAGTTCTAATCTAAACACAGCTATTTAGAAAGACTGCTTTCTTTTACATGGGCAGCAAAGCAAGAACAGGTTTGTCAAAGTACAGGGTGTGGAAAGGATATCTGCTCCCTGGTGGAGTTCTGAGTCCAACTCCATCAGCATTTCTCTCCCACCAAACAAGCCTCCTCCCACTGTTTGCAGCAAATAAGGGTTTGGGTGAGTTAGGTTTGTTCCTGCAGGTAGTCAACCTGTCTGGAACCTCAAAAGCAAAATCATCTGTGATGTAAACATTTTTCAGACAAAGTAAGGCTGTCTTTTTTTTTTTTTTAACTCAAAAGACAAGCTAAGGCATCTCACTCACTGTGTTTGATCCTTTATGACACGTGCCATAAAGAGCAAAGCACCTTTTGTTTTTTTTTTTTTTAAGCCGTTGATATGCAGAAGAGGTGTGATTTCTGAACAGGAGTCAGTGACAGTTGAAATGTTTTCATTTTTCTTTTCCATTACAACACATCTAATGCCCAAACAAAAACAAAAGGTAAGACTCACAAATCTTTGCTGGAAAAGTTCAGAGGTGTCCCAGTCCCATGAAACTCCCAATTTTTTAAATATTTCTGTATAGTTAAAAATTCTTTTAATTCTCTTTCTACCTAATTTTTAACAGATTACTAATGCAGGTCAGAAACCAGCTTCCTGGAACCTCCTGATATTTGATGATTCTAGGAAACATTTTTTTCCCTCATTTTATCACTCTTCGTGGAAACTGTAAGAGAAAACAGCCTTGTGGAGTCCAAGACAAAGTCCCGTTGGTCTCTTAGATACAGCATTTCAGTTTCCACTGAAACCAAGCAGAAATTTATGGGAGTCACTAATTTAGAGGCAATTTAAGGTACAAGTCAAGAGAATGGGGCTTTGGAAACAATGGGAAGCTAAGGCTTTTGTCATTTCTGCAACTGTTTAACTGTTTGACAGTTGTTCTAGTTGTAAAATGGTGATTTAAAATAGTGCTTGATCCTTATTGTTATTAGGAGGTTTTGTTAAGACAATCTACATAAATAAAGCACTCAGCTCAGTGTGTGGCAACAGTAAGAGTCTCGATAATTTTAGCTCATCATTGGAAACCAGAGCTCCAAACTGTTACCATGTGGGATTGCTTCTACAGTTATCCCATAGTCTAGGAGGTTGACTTTTATAAAATTGATATAAAATTGATGCTAATAACAATGACATATCTAGTAAGACACTAAATTAAAATCCTGAAACCTGAAGCAGGAGACTTAAGGAATCCACATGAATAAGAAAAAAAAATTAGAAAAATTTAAAACAGCTGGAGAGATTGATTTCAAAGTAAGTAGGACACATGGTATCATCAAACAAAAAATAATATTCAGGAGAAATGAGATAATGTGCAAAAAAGCTTGGGTTGAAAAAAAACACATCTCAAAATATGCTTTATGAGACACTTACAAACCATGGTTACATGCCTGGTTTTCTCCAAAAGTGAAATGTTCAATTATTGACATGGCATACATGGTCTAGCAGTTGGCCACTAAAACCATAGAGGTTTTGTTAGAATGAGATGTGGCATTATAGCACAGACGTTAAGAATGGTTTTTTTGAAAGAGCTGGACCACATTCTATACCATGGAATAAAGCACAAAAGAGCAAGGCTGAAGAGTAAAAAATAAAAATTAGAAAATCTAAACTGGGTCGGCAACCATTCCCCCTTCACTTCAAAACCTTAGCCACAGGAGCTGACTGATTTCAGAGTCATGTTCTATGTGAACACATGAGACTCTGGAGAATGGCTTCACCACAAAAGCAGTTGGAATAAAGTTATTTCTTCACTGCCAGAGATGGGGACAGATCGACCCAGGAAAGGAGAATGACTGAAATGGGACAGAGGGCTATAACTATTGGATTGACCAAAAAGTCCATTCGTTTTCCCAACTCCCATGGAAAAGCCAGAATGAACTTTTTGTCCAATCAGTATTTTGCCCGTAACCTTCTAGGCTCTTGTCTCTTCCCACTCACTTTTTTTTAGGATAAAAATCTTCTATGAAGGAAAACTCAACAAAGCACTGGAATCACCAGTGTAACCAGGATGGAAGGCTAAACAATGTCTCCTTCCACAAATTCCTAAAAGAAAATATTGTTATCACTGCCCCGGATACTGAGAATAATTCAAGTTTAGGTGGTAGAAATGTAGGATTAGAATGAATGCTTTCAATAGTACAGCCCATTATTGCTATAATAAATGTGGAATTATAATAAGTAGCTATAATTTACCTTTTATGTTTAATTGGAGGATAATTGTTTCATAATGTTGTGCTGGTTTCTGCCATACATATTTTTTGTATTTTCTTAAATGTTTTTAATATAATTAACATAAATTAGGTAATTTAAATTTATTTATTTTTAAATTGAAGGATAATTGCTTTACAGGATTTTGTTGTTTTTTGTCAAACATCAACAAGAATCAGCCATAAGTACACCTATGTCCCCTCCCTCCCGAGCCTTCCTCCCAAATCCTTCCCCATCCCATCCTTCTAGGTTGTTACAGAGCCCCTGTTTGAGTTCCCTGGGTCATACAGCAATTTCCCATTGTCTGCCATATATTTTTAAGTGACCATTTTTATTTACACTTATACTTTGCTCAACTAGTCAGGCAAGCTCATTAAGTAAAATCTTATAAACTAGTGTGTGTGTTAGTTGCTTAGTCGTGTCTGACTCTTTGCAACCCCTTAGACTGTAGCCCACCAGGCCCCTCCATCCATGGGATTCTCCAG
The DNA here is from genome assembly GCA_006410635.1 of Cephalophus harveyi. Taxonomy (NCBI): domain Eukaryota; kingdom Metazoa; phylum Chordata; class Mammalia; order Artiodactyla; family Bovidae; genus Cephalophus; species Cephalophus harveyi. Next base: position 118,334 of record SJYT01067337.1, on the reverse strand, counting down.
GCAAGAACACTGGAGTGGGTTGCCATTTCCTCCTCCAAAATGAACTATAGAAAGAAAGAAAGTGAAGTCGCTCAGTCGTGTCCGACTCTTTGCGACCCCATGGACTGTAGCCAACCAGGTTCCTCCATCCATGGAATTTTCCAGGCAAGAGTACTGGAGTGTGTTGCCATTTCCTTCTCCCTTATAAACTAGAGACACATAAAAACAAAGAAATCACCACAATGTAAAGAAAACACAAAAGTATTGGTTTGTATTTCCTGTTTGAAATGATATATATAAATAGATATACATATATATAATAGATAATATGTTTCCTATTGTTATCTGATAATATCTACTATATAATAGATATATAGGTAACATGGGGTCACAAAGAGTCAGACACAACTGAGTGACTCAACAACAACAGCAATGTGTTACCCACAATGTACATTCTGTCTCTTTTTAGCAGCAGATATGCCAGACACTAAGTATCTTAAATGTGTTGATTTAAGCCTTACAAATATTTCATGCAGGAAAGTCTACAATATTTCCATCTTACAGGTGGAACCAAGGCCCCTAGAGATTAAATGATTTGACCAAGAGGATATGAGTAGTAAGTGATGGAAAACAGTGTTAGTTGCTCAGTCCTGCTCAACTCTTTGCAACCCCATGGACTATAGCCCACCAAGTTGCTCTGTCCCTGGGATTCTCCAGGCAAGAATACTGGAGTGGGTAGCCATTCCCTTCTCCAAAGAGTCTTCCTGACCCAGAGATCAAACCGGGTAAGTGATGGAGAAAGGGGTAAAATGCAGACATCTTCCCATAGACCTCACACTTTTAATTACTCTGCCCTGTTGATTCCTTTTGATAAGACATGAGTTGTTTAACAGTGCTCATCATCGTTAATATAGAGACTTCTGAGATTGGTGGTAGATTTCCTTTAAAATATTGAACAAACTTTGTCAGATGAACTTGTGGCTAGTTAAAAAGCTGTTCCCTTAACAACGAGCAACAATTTAGAACGAAAGTATTTTAGGCTTTTAGGCTTCATCCAGATGACAGTGTAGAAAGAAGCAGCAGTTCCTTCAAATTCTTGTGGCTTTATTAACGTGGCCAGTTTAAACACATTTGCTGGAATGACAGTTTGCCTCAGGACTTGGGAAGTAAACTGGGTTTCTGCCCATCTCTTGTACCACTGGGCATGGAGCAGTCACACTGTACATTGGATTAACTCTTCTTGAATTTCATGTATTCAAGTATGTCTCTGCAGGGTAAATTGTTTTCAGAAAAATGAGATGGTTGGCATATTTTTAGCCTACCAATAAATGTCTTCTTTTACATTAGATATATTTAAAGCTTGGCAAAATACAAAATGCTCGTGTAACAATTTTTTTTTTTCCTTCAAAATTCTGTAGACATGGCTCCACTGTGTCCAGGGAAAAAGTGAGTCTAAGGCCAGCTTAGCTTTGTTCTTTTGTTTTTCACCTATTTTTTCTGCATGAATGCTTAGACTCTTTTTTCCATCCCTGTAATTCAAATGCTACAAAGTTCTCTTTTCATTTAATCCACTTTGAACACAGTGAGCCCTTTTGATCTGCTCGTTCATTCTTTTTTCAACTCGGGAAACTTTTATTTAATTATATCTTTGAATAATTGCTTCTGTTCCACTTGTTATTTATTTTTCTCCTGGAACACCTATAATTCTAAGGCTAGCTCTCCATCCTCCATACATACCATGTGTTCTCATTGTTTTCAACCTTTGGTTTTTCCTCAATGTCTTGATAGAACGCTTTGTTATTGTTGTTGTGACAATTACTGTTATTGTTTATAACATGTATTTGGTTGTTTATGACATCACTTCTACTCTTTATTGCTCTAATTGTGTTAGTACGCATTTTTATTTTTTATAGCATATTTCTAATTTACCCAACTACAGTTTCATCTAATATGAATTCCTGTTTCTATTTTATGGCTTTTTTAAAATCCCATAGTGATGCCAGTTTTCTGTATTTTTTTCTCATTCCTATAATAAATCTTTCTCAGAAGTCTACTCTTTCTTTGTGTCTTCTGGATGATATTCTACCTTTCTTTTCTTGTTTTTATGTATGATTTTTTTTTTTTCCTGTTTAAATAAGGGATCTGTCCAGATCCAGAGTCCAAAAGACAGGATATAGGTATTAACTTTGGCTCTCTTCTTTGTCCAGTTGGGTCCTGGTCAAATTTCTTTTTTTCAGACCTGCATGTGGATGGCAGATGGATATGCCTGCAGCTCCCAGCCTAATTCCCCTTCAGTAACATGCATAACCCTCTTAAATGAGATGGGATTTTCTCAGTCCCATTGTTTGGCTCTCTGGCTTTGAACAAATGAATCATGTAAGAAAATAAATACAACCAGGATTCCTCCTATTTCTTCCTTCATCTACCATTATCCTTTTCTCCCTACTCCCCTTCCTTTTCCCTCAGTTGCTTTCTAGAAGTTTCAGTCTGAGAGTCTAATGAGAAGGATTGGAATACCCTTGTGACATGAGAGAAGCATTGTGTTTCTGATTGATACTTTAGTTCTATGTTGGTAGCAGATGGTGGAAAATGGTTAAAGGGATCTCATGCCAACTTTCAGGACCGCTGATGGTATTGTTCAGACTCATTCCACCAGCCAGCAAGACTTTGGCATTGCTCCAGCTTTTGGCAATAGGTACATGGTTTTGTTTTAGGTTTGGATCACAGTGTTAACTTTTTACCTATTTCTGTAGAAGAGTTTGTTTTGGAGACAACTATCCAGATGTTCTTTTTAAGCTGGAAGTTCTAAAGTGGAGACTGAGCAAGGAGTTTTTCCTCTGCCCTTATTTCATTATTATTATGACAAAGTGGGCATGGCAATACATTGCCCAGAGCCACGAGATACTGACATTCCTTTCCTGACCGTGTCATGGGGAATGATTAGAAGCTTAAACACCTGACCTATTCTAGTAGCACATGGACTGACAATGAATGAGATGTGGCTTCTAAAACAGGAAGAGCTGAGTATAACTGTGATCAAAATGTCAGAGGGGGCCTGGGAACAGCTTTCCACTCTACCTCAGGGTGATACAATGACTTTTCAGCAAAAAATTCAAGAGAAAAGCAGGTTTTTTCATCTCCAAGAAAGGTTTAAAAAAAGAAAACAGAAATTGATAAAAAATTGTCAACCCAATATTATAAAAAATTGATTCAGAAAGCAAGACCAAGTACTTAGAAATTTGAAATGGTAAGTATCAACAGAGGATAAGATGGTTAGATGGCATCACTGACTCAATGGACATGAGCTTGGGTAAACTCCAGGAGTTGATGATGGACAGGGAGGCCTGGTGTGCTGCGGTTCATGAGTTGGACATGACTGAGCAACTGAACTGAACTGAACTGATCAACTGATCTTGAATGCTCATTTATGTGACTGGCTATGAAAGTCTACTATATCCTTTAGAGAAAACTCAGGAGTCTTCAGTTTTATATATATACTAAAGTAGTTCAGTCACAAAAGATAATGGTTGCTCTAATTTATAGCTTTTATTTGAGTAATTTTATACAACTTCAAAGTAAAAATAATAGTATAATTCTGGATATTTCAATAAGATATTTCTAGGTAGAAAAGTTTCAACCATTTCAAATAGAAACTGATACATTGGGTGGAAAGAGCTGATTTCTGTGGAAATTGAAACTTGAGGTAAAGACACATGCACACCCACACACACACAAAGGAGCTTCCATCTCTATTTTCAAGTAACAGTTTGTTCATATGGAACCCAGCTACCCAAGCTGATTTGGACTTAACTTTCTTTCTGATTTCTAGCATCAGCAAAGCTAAGCATGAGCTGTAATTAAGAGACTAAAGCAGGAACCGGGGAGACAAAGTAGAAATGGAAAATTAATTAAGCTTAAGTGAAATTAGTTTCACTTCATAGACACACACACTAGCCAGCAACAGTAAGCTTATTGGTGCTATTGATGCGAATTCATAAGCCTTTAAAAAGTCTCTATTACGATTCTGCCTTTGAAAATGTTTCTTATTGTCAGTCGCCACAGCTTGATGAAACATCATAAAGCAAAGTCATCCTCTTGTTGACTTAAGGGTCTTACAACATCATGATCATCTCCTAACATGAAAGAAGGAGTGAAAGTGAAGTCGCTCAGTCGTGTCTGACTCTTTGCGACCACATGGACTGTAGCCCACCAGGCTCCTCCATCCATGGGATTTTCCAGGCAAGAGTACTGGAGTGGGTTGCCATTTCCTTCTCAAGGAGATCTTCCTGGCCCAGGGATTAAACCCGGGTCTCCCGCATTGTAGGCAGACACTACCCTCTGAGCCACCCATCAAAAGGTAAACTGCTGCATCTGCCCAAAATGCCACAGTAGCCACTGTATCATCTCCCATCCCCATGGACATCCCAGTCCATAACAATTTTTAAGTGGTTAAAATAGAAGGCCCTTGTGAAATTTTTAAACTTTAGTGACTCAGGTTTTAGATATGCTAGGAACAAGCTGTAATTTTTCTTGTAATGAATGGTCAATTTTCTTCTCAAAACTGGAATTCTGTGGGGCATTTGAATACAGTGTACAGTCTCATCTAAAATAAGCATTTTTGTTCTTCACAAGATCTGGAATTTTAAAAAAAATCCATTTGTGCACCTGAGTAATGTAATCTATAGTACATCTGAGTCATCTACAGTCTATTAAACTGATGTTTGCTTAAATGTTTGCTATTTATGTTTAAAATGTGTGAAAATTCTATAAAGACTTCACATTCACTGACATGCAGAAAAGCAAGATTATTTCTTAGAAATAAACCAAAAAAAAAAAAAAAAGCAGCATTTTTCTCTCTTGGTTCCTTTAAAAAGAGAAACAGGTTTGTCCTCTTATATCTTAACAATAGGTAATTTTTTGTGTTTATATTTTAACTATAAATCACTTTTATTTATGTCTAAGTGGTAACATATATCTAAAAAGTAATCCAATGAGAGTGCTTGTGTTCTGAGCACCCACCTGATTTTGAAACATATTTGGAATTAATGTTGAACAACAGATTTCAACAACATCATATTTGCATTTTGTGCTGAATAATTCTCAAGTGTGGGAAGCTGACCTTGAATTTTTAAGGATGTTCAGCAACATCCTTGGTCCCTGCTCATTACATACAGTGGAATCCCCCCACCCAGTTGTGACCACCAAAAATGTCTTCAGACATTGCCAGATGTCCCTTGTGGTGGTAGGCGGGAAGGGGTGGGAGGCTCACTCCCTGGTTAATCACCACCACCCTATGGCCCTTGCTAAATTGTGCTTGCTCTGGAAATGATCCAAGCTCCTTCTTCTTGCTTGAATAAAATTGAAATCTTTGAAGATGGGGTTCTCCCTTGCCCAAAGCTGTTATAGAGGCTCACAGCACACTTGTCAATATCAGCTAATATGTGCTGCTTTACGGTAGAAAATTCCATCCCCTCAGTGATGGAGCAGAAAGCACGCATGTTTTTCAACTGATGAGCTCTGTTCATCTACAGACAGCATCACTTTGGGAAGAAAAATAGGTTTGATGTCAATAGAACCTTAACTATACCTTCTGATTTGCATTCTTCCCTTGCTTTGTCAGCAATACTTATTGGGCAATGCGTATATTTCCACTGGCAATTCCTGGAAGGAAGTTTCAGGTTGATTAGTCCTACCTTCAGGCCTCTTTCCAGTTGCTGTTTAGTCGCTTAGTCATGTCTGACTCTTTGTGTCCCCATGGACTGCAGCACACCAGGCCTCCCTGTCCATCACCAACTCCCATAATTTACTCAAACTCATGTCCATAGAGTCGGTGATGTCATCCAACCATCTCATCCTCTGTCGTCCCCTTCTCCTCCTGCCTTCAATCTTTCCCAGCATCAGGGTCCTTTCCCAGCAGTCAGGTTCTCGAATCAGGTGGCCAAAGTATTGGAGTTTCAGCTTCAGCATCAGTCCTTTCAATGAATATTCAGGACTGATTTCCTTTAGGATGGACTGGTTGGATCTCCTTGCAGTCCAAGTGACTCTCAAGAGTCTTCAACACCACAGTTCAAAAGCATCAATTCTTCGGCACTTAGCTTTCTTTATAGTCCAACTCTCCCATCTGCACATGACTCCTGGAAAAGCCATAGCTTTGACTAGATGGATCTTTATTGGCAAAGTGATGCCTCTGCCTTTTCATATGCTGTTTAGGTTTGTCATAACTTTCCTTCCAAGAGCAAGTGTCTTTTAATGTCATGACTGTGGTCACCAACCGCAGTGATGTCAACATCCAATCCCTCTCCAGCTACTAAATGCTTTCTGTTCAGGTCATTAATTCCATCATAGTTCTCTTTGACAAAGCATACCCCAACCTTGCTTTCCCATACAAACTCATTCATACAGGCAGCACATGGCAAATTGTAGGGTCTATTCTCTACCTACCAACCTACAACAACTCTGTAACAGAAGGCAGTAAAGAAGTAGGTCATTTAAAGAGGATTCGTGGGTGGCCAAGGGAAAAGAAAACTTGATTATTATACCCTGGGTGGATAGTGCCCTTCTAAAGTGCCCAAAGAATAAATTGAAATTTCCATCCCTAGGAGGAAATATTTGTAGATCTTTGGAGAGTCACCAAGCAAAAAAGAGATATTTGCAAAGCATAGGATGGGGAGGGTAGTTTTTATAAGACACATAAAGAATAGAAAAAGATTAATTCCATCTCAAGTCATTAAGCATGTGACCTGAAACAGAATCTGGAGTGGAATCATTTAGGTGTGTGATGTTTGTTTAGGAACACTTAAGGAATATCCTCGAGGGAACAACTAGTCCCCTGAAGACAAGTTTGGTTCCACCTGAAACTGAGAAGATGAGCACACAGTGGGGAATGGCAGCCCCAGGGATTCCTGATGCTGGCACCCTCTGTCCTATGCAGTTGTCCCTGATCTGCTTTCTCCTGGATCCAGACTCTTCTACAAAGGCCAGCATGTCTCCAAAGTCTGTCTGCGATTACATTTACCCCAGTTGTTGGCGTTTCTTGAAACCACTCTCTAAATCTTCATACAATCTGTACACATCATCACATTGAGGATTAGTCTAAATCAAATCCCTTACAACTATACAGTGGAAGTGAGAAATAGATTTAAAGGACTAGATCTGATAAGACAGAGTGCCTGAAGAACTATGGACGGAGGTTTGTTATATTGTACAGGAGACAGGGATCAAGACCATCCCCATGGAAAAGAAATGCAAAAAAGCAAAATGGCTGTCTGGGGAGGCCTTACAAATAGCTGTGAAAAGAAGCAAGTGAAAAGCAAAGGAGAAAAGGAAGGATATAAGCATCTGAATGCAGAGTTCCAAAGAGTAGCAAGGAGAGATAAGAAAGCCTTCCTCAGTGATCAATGCAAAGAGATAGAGGAAAACAACAGAGTGAGAAAGACTAGAAATCTCTTCAAGAAAATTAGAGACACCAAGGGAACATTTCATGCAAAGATGGGCTCTATAAAGGACAGAAATGGTCTGGACCTAACAGAAGCAGAAGATATTAAGAAGAGGTGGCAAGAATACACAGTAGAACTGTACAAAAAAGATCTTCACAGCCAAGATAATCATGATGGTGTGATCACTCACCTAGAGCCAGACATCTTGGAATGTGAAGTCAAGTGGGCCTTAGAAAGCATCACTACAAGCAAAGCTAGTGGAGGTGATGGAATTCCAGTAGAGCTATTTCAAATCCTGAAAGATGATGATGTGAAAATACTGCACTCAATATGCCAGCAAATTTGGAAAACTCAGCAGTGGCCACAGGACTGGGAAAGGTCAGTTTTCACTCTAATCCCAAAGAAAAGCAATGCCAAAGAATGCTCCAACTACCGCACAATTGCACTCATCTCACATGCTAGTAAAGTAATGCTCAAAATCCTCCAAGCCAGGCTTTAGCAGTATGTGAACCATGAACTTCCTGATGTTCAGGCTGGTTTTAGAAAAGGCAGAGGAACCAGAGATCAAATTGCCAACATCCGCTGGATCATGGAAAAAGCAAGAGTTGCAGAAAAACATCTACTTCTGCTTTATTGACTATGCCAAAGCCTTTGACTGTGTGGATCACAATAAACTATGGAAAATTCTGAAAGAGATGGGAATACTAGACCACCTGACCTGTCTCTTGAGAAACCTATATGCAGGTCAGGAGACAACAGTTAGAACTGGACATGGAACAACAGACTGGTTCCAAATAGGAAAAGGAGTATGTCAAGGCTGTATATTGTCACCTTGCTTATTTAACTTCTATACAGAGTACATCATAAGAAATGTTGGGGTGGAAGAAGCACAAGCTGGTATCATTAAGGAAATGATAAATGGGTAAAAAAATAAATAAAGTCTACTAGAAGGAAAAAAAATAAAAATAAAAAATAATGTTTCCTCTAAGATTGCTGGGAGAAATATCAATAACCTTAGATATGCAGATGATACCACTCTTATGGCAGAAAGTGAAGAGGAACTAAAAAGCCTCTTGATGAAAGTGAAAGAGGAGAGTGAAAAAAAATTGAAAAATCTCAACATTCAGAAAACTGAGATCATGGCATCTGGTCCCATCACTTTATAGGAAATAGATGGGGAAACAGTGTCAGACTTTATTTTTCTGGGTTCTAAAATCACTGCAGATGGTGATTGCAGCCATGAAATTAAAAGACGCTTACTCCTTGGAAGAAAAGTTATGACCAACCTAGATAGCATATTGAAAAGCAGAGATATTACTTTGCCAAAAAATGTCCATCTAGTCAAAGCTATGGTTTTTCCAGTGGTCATGTATGGATGTGAGAGTTGGACTGTGAAGAAAGCTGAGCGCCTAAGAATTGATGCTTTTGAACTGTGGTGTTGGAGAAGACTCCTGAGAGTCCCTTGGACTGCAACGAGATCCAACCAGTCCATCCTAAAGGAGATCAGTCCTGAGTGTTCATTGGAAGGACTGATGCTAAAGCTGAAACTCCAATACTTTGGCCACCTCATGAGAAGAGTTGACTCATTGGAAAAGACCCTGATGCTGGGAGGGATTGGGGGCAGGAGGAGAAGGGGATGACAGAGGATGAGATGGCTAGATGGCATCACTGACTCAATGCACATGAGTTTAGGTGAACTCTGGGAGTTGGTGACGGACAGGGAGGCCTGCTGTGCTGTGATTCAGGGGATCGAAAAGAGTCGGACACGACTGAGTGACTGAACTGAACTGAACTGAACTGAAATCTCTTTAGGTGGTAAAGAACCCACCTGTCAGTGCAGGAGATGTGGGTTCAATCCAGGGGGTTAGGAAGATCTCCTGGAGGAAGAAAATGGCAACCAACTCCAGTATGCTTGCCTGGAGAATCCCATGGATCCCAGAGGAGCCTGGCAGGTTATACTCCATGGAGTCGCAAAGAGTCAAACACAACTGAAGGACTCAGTACAACACAGCACAGTCTCTTTAGGAGACTTGAAATAAGATTAAAAACAAAAAACTAGAAGCACAAGTTACCCACAAAGCCTTGATAGATGAATCAATCTTCAGAGCAAAATCCCAATATTTTACAGTTAACCAGTTACGGAGGTGAGTATTCAAGACCTGAGAGTTACCTGCAGGCCCAGCTCTCTACTCTCAACATCTGCCTGCCAAATACATAATGCACCCGCTCTACCAGGTGGGAGCTGGTTGTCCCCAACAACCAGTTAAGCGGATGCACTGTTGTAACAGCCATGACCCTCAGGCCCAAATCTAAATGTACAAAGAACAAATGTTTTTCCATTTTCCCAGTAAACTCAGTTTGTTTTGTTTTGTTTTGTTTTTTGAGTGCTCATTTCACTGGGTGAGGATAAGGAAGAGAGAAACATAATCTCACAAAATTCAGGGTCATCCCTGGAGATGAGTCTCTTCCCTTGTGCCAGTATAGAAGCTGACTCAGTGCCTGGCCAGATGAAAGGCTGATCCTTAATGCCACCTTAGGGAAAAAATGGGATACGGAAGAGTCAGCTAAGGATGTGGGTGTGTCTGAAGATGATTCACAAGGCAAGTGATCTGATATGTGTCCAAATCACTACCACATCCTCCTCCCACTTACCAATAACAGTTCTTCCCTCTGACAAGGAGAAGTTCCTGTTCAATTTCCCTGAACACCATTCATTTATGCATTAAAAGCTCACATTTCTCCTACACTCTTATTTGTCATGAGTCTCGTTTACCACTTTGCTCAACCTTATTTGGCCATCAGGAGCACCCTCAATTGTAGTTTACCCATTTTAAACAGCAGAGACAAACAGATGTAAAAAACTCTCTGGAAAAAAAAAATCCTCTTGGGAAAAAATATTGTTGAATTCAAAATTATAGGATTCCTTGTCTGGCAGAACTGAGCACAGAGTAGAAAATCGTCTAGCAATCTAGAAAAATCGTCAGCTCTCAAAGGACTTTAAATAAATTTAAACTGAAAAAGTTATTTCTTTCTGTATTTCTCTACTTCCTTTTTTATCTGAAAGTCTTGGAATACTGCAGCTACAATGCAGTATTTTACAAAACAACAATGTAAAATAAATGCCTCCATGATGCAACTATTGCTTTAATGTTAATGAAACTACCTAAAAAGCAATATTTATCGAGGAAAGTCATTAACACAATGTGTACAATCCTCTGCACTTATTCCTTTTAAGCAGTTTGTGAACTTTTGTCCCTTTTTATGGTTTCATTACCACCTAAGACACCACACACATGTACACACATACCCACAAATATAGTATGGAGATGATATTAAAGGCAAAATTGTGTAAATCTATCTTTATATAAAGAGCACATTAATTTACCACTTAATGTTCTAGCAAATTTAATATCTATCATGGGTTTTAACCCTAAGGTTAGCCAATCTCACCTTTCAAAATGAGATACTTGGAATTTATTTCCTCTGTGGATAAAGAAAAGCAACAAAAAATACAGTTAAAAGGATTTGATTGGTGTTATTCAGTTGTATGTATTTCTAATGATATCTGTGGTATTATTGTTATGATTTTTAGCCTTGCAGTTTAATCAATTGAAAGGAATTACTTCTTGGCCATAAAAAGTAATGAAATGCAGAAGAAAATGTTCTAGGTCATAAAAAAAGGAAAATACATATGCAAAAAAAAGAGACTTGGAATGAATATGGGGATAATTCCATGATATTGTTTTTAAAATACAGAGAGAAAAATAACTGACATGTAGACATTAGTCTAGAATTATTGTGCCTAAGTACAAAAAAAAATTCTCTCACATGCCCACAAATAAAGTGACAATTTGACCACTGAAAACTCGATGTATAAATTTATTTTGTTTTGTTTTGTTTGTTTGTTTATTTGATTGCTCTGGGTCTTAGTTGTGGCTTCCTACGTTAGGAGTGAAAAAGGTTTCCCAGGTGGTACTAGGAGATGCAAGAAACATGGGTTCGATCCCTGGATCAGGAAGAGCCTCTGGAGTAGGAAATGGAAACCCACTCCAGTATTCTTGCCTAGAAAATTCCATAGACAGAGGAACCTGGTAGTCTATAGTCCATGGGGTTGCAAAGAGTGAAAAAACTCTTTCACACACAGGAGTGAAAAAACTCTCTTCTGCATACTAATAACTTGAGATCCTCAGTCAAATTAAACATATTAATTTGTGTAAAGATAAAGAAAAATGTGATTTATTCCAAAAAAATTGTACCTATGGAGAAACGGATTTTAAGTTCAAAAGGGGAAAGCAAACAAATTGTCCTAGAATTTAGTGAAAGGTTACTATATCACAAGCTTTTGTGAAACGCCTTCCATACATTACTTTGTTTATTACCCTCTAGTACACACTGGCTGGCAGATAGGATCTTATTATTTTTTCTATATTCAGCAGGGCAACTGAAGCTGAGAGGCTGAGAATCTGGCATCAGTGGGAAACAGAATCAAACTCACACAGATCCCAGGGCCTCCTTCACTCTAGCCTATTGTAGCTTTGCCACTTCATCCATCACCACCACCAGCCCCCAAGACTAGTGATGGTTTTTTTTTTTCCTGAAATATCTTATTTTGATCTCTCATTTTCTTGAGGTTAGAAATATATAAACCAAAATCCCTTTTAGAAAATAAAAAACCCTGAGTTCGAGGCCAGATCATCAATTTCTTGAAGTCAATGGCTATAGTTGAAACTCCTCTGCATCCCAAACCACATCTGAGTAGCTCACAGGCAGTGGGGCTTATTGATTTGATTTAGTTTGATTTGATACACAATATAGCTTAAAGAACTGAAATGACTTAGAAGTTTCCATTTATAATTTGGCAAGGTAGGCTTGCATAAGCTAATAGCTGATATCCCAACCAGAAATACCACTCCTCTTAGGCCCAGAATGCTGTGCGCTTCAATATCCAGAAGTCTTGACATGAGTTGCTGTTGCATTTGTTGTTATTTAGTCACTCAGTTGTGTCCGACTCTTTGTGACCCATGGACTGTAGCCCGCCAGGCTCCTCTGTCCATTGGATTCTCCAGGTAAGAATACTGGAGTGAGGTTGCCATTTTCTTCTCCAGGGGATCTTCCTGTCCGGAGATTGAATCTGCCTCTGCTACACTGCAGGTGGGTTCTTTACCACTAAGCCACCGGGGCAGTCCTTTGACAACAGTGAAAGTGAAAGTGAAGTCGCTCAGTCGTGTCCGACTCTTTGCGACCCGTGGACTCTAGCCCACCAAGCTCCTCCGTCCATGGGATTCTCCAGGCAAGAATACTGGAGTGGGTTGCCATTTCCTTCTCCAGGGGATCTTCCCGACCCAGAGATCAAACCCAGGTCTCCCACACTGCAGGCAGATGCTTTAACCTCTGCACCACGAGGGAAGCAGTAGATAGCCCTAAAAAAGTACAATTTCACATCATAAAGTATGAGATGCATTGATTCATGTGTGTATAGCTACACATTTTCAAGCTTTGGAGTGGAGTTCCTGGAATAAATATGCTTTGAAACCCTCCAGGAACCTTGACAAATACTTCAGGATATTTAAAATGTCCATATGGCTATGTAGCATGGACCCTGGCCTCCTTTAAATGCCATGAGAGTTCTTCAAGTGGGGCATGGACTAATCTGGCTGAGAAAGAGTCAGGTCACACTAAGCAGGTGAGAGGAAGCAGAGCGCTGAATTGGCATTCAGGAGAGGAAATCATCACTTTGGTGATGGGTAACTCAGGTGAGGGCCTGGAAGGATCTCAAGTTGGACTCACCTAACCTTCAATTAGGAGAAGGCGATGGCACCCCACTCCAGTCCTCTTGCCTGGAAAAATCCCATGCACGGAGGAGCCTGGTAGGCTGCAGTCCTTGGGGTCGATGAGGGTCAGGCACGACTGAGCGACTTCACTTTCACTTTTCACTTTCATGCATTGGAGAAGGAAATGGCAACCCACTCCAGTGTTCTTGCCTGGAGAATCCCAGGGACGGGGGAGCCTGGTGGGCTGCCATCTATGGGATCGCACAGAGTCGGACACAACTGAAGCGACTTAGCAGCAGCAGCAGCAGCAGCCTTCAATTGCTTAATGGAAGATCCATTTTTCCTTTGAGTTAATTTTACCTTTTCCCTTCTTCTAAAGCTTCCTCCCTTTGCCTTTTGGCTGCAGTTATTACTCAAAGTGATCTTCAAATGTTTATGTCACACCCAGTACTTAGGAATTAAGGACCATTTTTGCAATATGTATATTTCTTTAATTGGTACATTTTACAGGGAACACCCTATAGAGTCACAGTGTTGGCAGAGACACCAGGTAGACTGCTTGGATTCTCTTTCTCGCACCACAGTGTGGGTGAGTGTGCATTTGTGTGCAAGTGTGCTGAAGCATACAGAGTGGGTGAGGTATTAGTCTTCATTGGGTGTCATAACAAAATAACACAGACTTAATGACTTGAACAACAGAAATTTATTTCTGACAGTTCTGGAAGCTATAAGTTCAAGATCAAGGTGCTGGCAGGACAGGTTTCTGCTGAGAATTCCCTTCCTGGCTCACAGATGCTTTCTCAACATGTCCTCACATGGCCTTTCCTCTGAGCAGGTGCATCCCTGTGTCTCTTCCTCTTCTTATAAATACAGCAATCCTATTGGATTAAGACCCCACCCTTATGACCTCATTTAACCTAAGGAGCAAGGAGCGTATGTGCTCTGCTGCTGCTGCTAAGTCACTTCAGTCGTGTCTGACTCTGTGCAACCCCATAGACGGCAGCCCACCAGGCTCCCCCGTCCCTGGGATTCTCCAGGCAAGAACATTGGAGTGGGTTGCCATTTCCTTCTCCAATGCATGAAAGTGAAAAGTGAAAGTGAAGTCGCTCAGTCGTGCCTGACCCTCATCGACCCCAAGGACTGCAGCCTACCAGGCTCCTCTGTGCATGGGATTTTCCAGGCAAGAGGACTGGAGTGGGGTGCCATCGCCTTCTCCTGAGTATGTGCTCAGTCATGTCCAATTCTTTCTGATCGCATGGATTGTAGCCCACCAGGCTCCTCTGTCCATGGAATTTTCCCAGCAAGAGTACTGGAGTGGATTGCCATTTCCTCCTTCAAGGGATCTTCCCAACTCAGGGGTCGAACCCACATCTCCTGCGGCTCCTGTATTAGCAGGCAGATTCTTTACCAATGGGCCAGCTGGTAAGCCCCATTTAACCTAAATTACCTCTTTAAAGGCTCCATCTCCAAAATCATTCATATTTGGAATTAGGGATTCAACATTCAAATCTTGGGGGGGAGACAGTTCAGTCCATAAAGGTAGGTAGAAGGAATCTGAAGAATGTCATTGAGGAAATCATACAAGCAGAGAAATATTTCCCCTATAGAAATGTGTCTAAAGCCACTAGTTTACTCCTGACATATGACTCAAATCAGAGCTAACACCAAAGAACAGAGGTGAGGCAACACAAGATAGAGCAGGAATATGTGGGAACAGGAAAGACCCAAGATTTCAGATGACTGCAAGCTGGATGGGTAGTAACAGTGCAGTATGGCTGCTAAAAACAAGCAAATAATACCTAATCCAATGGTAGGCTTCATTATAAAAACTTAACATTTCAGGACTTCCTTGGTGGTTGAGTGGTTAAGACTCCATGCTTCCAAGGCAGGGGACATGGGTTTGATCCCTGGTAGAGGAACTAATATTTCGCATGCCACCCAGCAGGAGCAATAAAAGGGCCTATACAGTATATGGTACTAGCCAGCCCACAAAAGGAATGTTCATGCTTAATTCTGGGAGCAAGCTTTGAAGAAAGAGGTACCTATCTGCCACAGAAAAATGGCCAAGCTGAGATGGAGAGTAGCAAATTATGTATTATTCTTCTCAGTTTTTGCCTACCACTCCCTGAGAGAGGATTACACATCCCTACACTATTAACATCAGGTTTAGCAATTTCACCTGTGCTGACCAATGAACCATGAGCAGAAGTGATGTGAACCAGTTTTGAGGAAAAGTTTCCACATTGCATGGTTTTATCATAGCTCTTTTCTTTTGGCTTCAGACCAATAGTGTCCCAATGGGGACCATTCTTCAGCCTGGAACCCAAGATGGTGAGTAAGAAATCATGACGGTGGTTTACATCATAAGATTTGGGATTGTTACTGCACATATGGCCACCTCATGTGAAGAGTTGACTCATTGGAAAAGACCCTGATGCTGGGAGGGATTGGGGGCAGGAGGAGAAGGGGACGACAGGGATGAGATGGCTGGATGGCATCACCAACTCGATGGATGTGAATTGGGTTAAACTCTGGGAGTTGGTGATAGACAGGGAGGCCTGGCGTGCTGCGATTCATGGGGTCGCAAAGAGTCGGACACGACTGAGCGACTGAACTGAACTGAACTGCACATATAGAAAACTGGCTGGTGAGAGGGAGTGAAAAAAGTATGTTAGGGAAGGTTAAAGAAGTATCAATCCCTCATGTAGGTCCTGGCACATAAATAGGTACCCATTAAATATCTATCAAATTAAATTTAGGTAGACCAAGATTTTCAGTTGGGGTCCTCCAATGTATACAAAGCTCCATCAACCTGGTTGTCAAATAATCAAGAGTTTAGATGGTTCCTAAAGACCAAAAAGGTGATAAAGAACTTTCCTTCTCCGTGTGAACTCAAAACGTGACATTACTGGGTTCACCTGCACATGCTTAGTCACTCTATTGTCTGACTCTTTGTGACCCTGTGGATTATAGCCCACCAGGCTCCTTTATCCATGGGATTCTCCAGGCAAGAATACTAGAGTGGGTTGCAATTCCCTTCTCCAGGGCATCTTCCCAATCCAGGGACTGAACCCAAGTCTCCTGCATTGCGGGCAGATTCTTGAAGTCTGGGCCATACTGGAGTCAGTCTTGTCAGAAACTGAAAAGATGTTATATCTAACCCTCTTCCTGAAAAACATAGCAGTGAACGTTAGTTGTTAATAAGTATAAAATACTTCTATGCCATCTTTCTACACTTGTAATTTTTTACAAAATTAGCCAGAAAACACGCAATCACAGACTCCTTCATAATGGGGACCTAGATTCTTCCTTGTGTCTTTCTGTTGTCATTGTTCAGTCACTCAGTCGTGTCTGACTCTTTGTGACCCCATGGACTGCAGCACAACAGGCTTCCTTATCCTTCACCATCTCCCAGAGCTTCCCCAAACTCATGTCCATTGAGTCCGTGATGCCATCTGTCCTCAGTCATCCCCTTCTCCTCCTACCTTCAATTTTTCCCAGCATCAGGGTGTTTTCCAGTGAGTCAGTTCTTCGCATCAGGTGGCCAATAAATTGGAGCTTCAGCTTCAGCATCAGTCCTTCCAGTGACTATCCAGGGTTGATTCCCTTTAGGATGGACTGGTTTGATCTCCTTGCTGTCCGAGGGACTCTCAAGAGTCTTCTCCAACACCACAGTTCAAAAGCATTAATTCTTTGGCTCTCGGCCTTCTTAATGACCCAAGTCTCACATCCATACACGACTACTATGTCTTAGTTTCTCCAAATCCAAATCCTTGTTTTTTAGATTCTGCAAATTAAAAGGGCCATGTGACCTGCAACTCAGAAGTGAGCAGCATGGAGCAGGGACTTGGAGGATGGATCTATGGCAGAAGCATATGGATCCCTGAGGACAGTGATTGAGGAGGAGCTTCAATCCCAACATTTATAGATGGTCAAGTGGCCATGGTATTTATAATAAAAAAGTGTCCACTGCAAGCTACATGTAACTTTGATTCTACATAGAAACCCTCACTTTAAGAAGAATATAATTATATATGATCACTGTTGTCAATATCTTCTCTTAGCTTCCATTTGCCCACTTAAAAATCTACAATGGTATTTTAACCAATTTCCCTTGCAAGAATTCATGTCTTAGACAAATTCCATATATTCCCCTCCCTCTGCTTCATAAGAAGTGCTTTCCACTTTCATAGATCAAACTCTTGGTTGCAACACGTGCACACACACACACACACACACACACTTTGGCTCACTTCTTTTTCTTGTGTTATCCACATCCTCTGCCTCTTTTGTCCATAATAAGAAAGCTCCCCTGTTCCTCCCAAGGTGTCCAAATTCTCCCATTAAAAGTTCAGCTATATTTTGTACCCACAAGAGTTCTAATCACTCTAACTACTAATAATCTATTTTCTGATCCTTTTGTAATGTGATTTTCCACTTCACTATTTTCTAGTGATTGATGCCTTTGTTTTGACTGCTTCTAACTAAAATGTTCTGAAAAATAAACATCTGCTTTTTCATTGATTGCTAGCAAGAATTCTCATCAGTCATGATGAGGTCTTCCCAACCAACTTGATTTTCCATGAATAAAAATGCAAGGTGTGAAAACAATTTGGTGAACTCGAAAAGCTTTGATGTGTTCTAGAGCATGCGGGGTAGTTGACTGAGCTCTTTATTTTTCTTTTCTCTTTTAAATAATTTTCCTATTATCTCTACTGCTATTATCTACTTCTTGACAATATTTTTTAGAATAAAGAATTCTTAAAATAGTAGAAATTTAAAGAAAACTGTGTAAAATATGATAAAAATTTAGTAAAATATGTTAAATATGAGTTTGTTGGGTTTCTAATAATCTAAAAAATATGTTATAATGTTAAATGGAAAAAGCAAGACATGGTATTATCACACCTCTAATAGCATTAACATTAGCTACTATATTAATGGTAGCTAAAGGATTATAATGTAACTTTCACACATAAGCTCACTTAATTCTTACAATAACCGTAGAATATTGGAATTTTTATCTTTATTTCATGTAAGAGAAAAAAGCTTAGCAATGCTAACTTACTTATTCAGGTTCACACAGCTGGTAGGGGAACAGGTACTTCAGTTGAGATCCACTTGATTCCAATGATATTATGGTCTTAACACTATGTTCTACATATGTATGGAAAACTATAATACAAAGACTGGAAGAAGAGACACAATCGTTAACAAAGGTTTTCTTTGGGTAACAGAATTATGATAATCTTTTTTAAAAAACTATTTCTCTGTATGTGTCAAATTCCTCATAACGTGTATAAAGAAATAAAGCAGAATGATTTTTTAAAGTCAACAAATGGTAATTCCAGTACCATTCCCAATACTGGAGTTAAGGGTAAAACAGTCTGATCAGATCTTCCTGGAAACTCTAAGACACGATCTGACTCTTACATACACAAATATAAAGAAATCCTATCCTAGGAAGACAAGAAATAAAACATAAAGTCATTATTACCTAAGCTAGTTCCTTCTTTTCTCTGTCCTCTATCCCAACCCATAGCCTATCAACACTGCATCTCTACCCTTGTACCTTTTAAATTTCTTTTCTGAGAAATTTAACAGAAAAAAAAAAGTGGAAGGGATACATCACAGTAACAATGGCTACCATTCACTAGATGAATCCACATCTATACCCAGCCGAATGATGGCCTTTCAATGAACTCTTTTATTTTTCCAACATTCCATTTCTCACCTCCCATATACACAATTCCTTAACATGATGCATTTCTACTGTTCAGTAAGCAGACCATAAATAAATGCCTGCTCTGTGATTATAAATGTATCACTGCAGAGATGTCTGAGAAGAATTCCCAGGTACACATTTCAGAATGATGCTTCTTAAAATGGGCAAGGGGACGTGGAGCCTCAGATTCAGTTCCTGAGCCCAGCCACGTCCTGTCAGACTTCCCAAGAAAAGTTGCCTCTTCTCTGTGGAGGGAGGTGAGGGAATGTAACTTTCCCCTAGCTTCTCTAAAGAGACATGGACTGCCTTTACTGAAAGAGCTTTCAAGGATCAAGGAGCTCTCTTGAGGAAGGCTGCCAGGCTTCTCTCTCCCAGGACCTGCCTAGATGCTCAGAGCCAGGGACTCTTGTGGTACACACACCCTGCTGTTTCTCAAAGTCAATAATTAAACTAACAAATCACTGACTTTAACAGTGATCAAAATACATTGAATATAAACAACAAATTTTTGGTTCAGCCAATTGGACTACTGAAAAAATATTTCATAGAAACACGACTCCTTTCTTTTGTTTTTGTCATTTTCTGTTTACTTTTCCTCTCTCCTTTTAATCCAAAGCATCACCAACTAAATTCCCAGCATTTTCACACTGTTCTGCTGGTTTATCATATTACTTTGGAGGAGGGTAAATAATCAATTAAATCCATTACCTCTAAATCCTATCTTTCAATTAGATATGGTCTGATAAGGTTACACATAAACACTGGACAAATTGCAGTTTATACCCAGATTCCCAAGTAATCTAAGCATATCACTCTTTGAAAGAATTCAAATGATCAATTTAGAGTTCCAGTGAGAATGATTTAGGGAACAATAATTGTTGTTGTTTAGTCACTAAGTCATGTTTGACTCTTTGCCACAATATGGACTGCAGCACACCAGGCTTCCCTGTCCTTCACTATCTCCTGGAGTTTGCTCAAACTCATGTCTATTGAGTCAATAATGCCATCCCACCATCTCATCCTCTGTCTCCCGCTTCTTCTTTTGTCTTCATCTTTCCCAGCATCAGGGGCTTTTCCAATGGGTCAGCTCTTCACATCAGGTGGCCAAAGTATTGAAGGTTTAGCTTCAGCATCAGTTCTTCCAACGAATCTTCAGGGTTGATTTCCTTTAGGATTGACTGGTTTGATCTCATTGCTGTCCAAGGGACTCTCAAGAGTCTTCTCCAACACCACAGTTGGAAGGCATCAATTCCTCCTCAGCGCTCAGCCTTCTTTATGATCCTACTCTCACATCCATACATGACTACTGGAAAAACCATAGCTTTGGCCATAGCAACCTTTATCAGCAAAGTGATGTCTGTTTTTTAACATGCTGTCTAGGTTTGTCATTGATTTTCTTCTAAAGAACAAGCCTTTTAATTTCGTGAACTTTATTATAACAAGGTTCTTCATGGCATACAAGTAAACATTTGAGTATTTAGAATGTTTTCTGCAAAATAACATTTACTTTCAGCAGCTGAGCAGTATACCCTTCTTTTTAGACTTTCAAAATGGGAGAGTTTTTATTCTCACTCTCTTCTAATACAGAAGTAGCTGTTTATAGGTTAGAAGTATGGCTATTATGCTAAGTGAATGGCATCAAGAAAATATTGGGCTGGCCAAAGAGTTCATTCAGGTTTTTCCATAACATCTTACAGAAAAACCTGAACAAATTCCCCAGTCAACCCAAAATGTGTTCCTGTAGGCAACAGTGACAACAGGAATATTAACCAGGTTCACAAAGCTAGCTCAAGCCCTGTCAACCTGATGAGCTCTGATCCAAAATACTTTGAGGTGGGTGGAGTTTGGAGCTGTCAGTCTGGACTGCACACCACCTTCTTGAATTCAGTGTCTCCTCTTCTTGTGGCTACAGGCTGGTTCAATTTGGGCATGAGAGGTTGGTTTCAGTGGAAAACTTGAGTAATTACTCAAAGCAACGGAGTATCAAAGACTCCATTCTGACTTGGGCATGGAAGTTTGTTATAAATGCAAATAAAGTTTGTTCTCCAAAATAAGAAAAAAGAAACTGTAAATAACCTAAATGTCCAACAATAAGAGGATAATTAATAAATGATGAAATGACTGTTTGATGAAATAACATATTCATTCACAGTCATGTTTTTAATCCCTAGTGACTGTGAAAATATTAAGGTATATATTAAGTAAAAGAGGATTCTAAACAATATATAATTATGATCAAAATTTTAGGGAAAATGTTTGTATGAAAAACTAGAAGAAGTTGTTTTACCAAAATCAGAGAAGATATGTTTTAGGAATATAGGAATTTTTCTTCATCTTCTTTATGTCTTTTCCAAATTTTCTACAATGAGAGTCTGTTACTTTCTTTTTTAGGGCTTAAAAAAAAATTTTTTTAAGCTGAAGCATAGTTAATTTATAGTAGTTTGTTATTTTAAGTACACAACAAAGTGATTCAGTTACACACACACACATATATATACATGTTCTTTTCCAGATTCTTTTCCATTACAGGTTACTACAAGACACTGAGTATAGTTGTATAGCTCCCTGTGCTATACAGTAGGTCCTTGTTGGATTTATTGCTTTTTGTAGTAGGAAAAGACACCCTAAGCATCTTTAGAAAAAATCAGCATGGAATAGATCTTCTTTCTCTCCTGGCTTGTCCCACTGTTAGTCTGTTTCCCAGAAATTCCTCAGGCAATCCTTATTCCACTGTTTCATTCATGACACCAGCAAATTTTTCTTTCCAAGATACAAATCAGATTTTATCATTATCTTCTTTAAAACCTTCAGGGGTATCCTATTTCCTAGAAGAAAAGAGTCCAGACTCCTTTGCCTAAAGTACAAAGCATTACCAACCTCCAGTCAGCTGATGGTGTTTCCAGCCACACTCTTCGCTTCCATTCCCCCTCCATCACTGGCCCTGACACACATCAGACACACATCAGCCCCTGCGGATGCCTCTGTATGAACTTTGACACCAGAGTTCCTTTCTCCCTCGATTTCCTCTGCGTGAATATCCTGCCCCGATTTACTACCTGTCAAACTCCTACTCATCTTTCAAAAATCACAATCTTAAACCATTCCATTCCTCAATGCGTAAAATAATTACCATGAAAATATGGAATGATGAGAGGACTACATATGTTGATATACGTGTGAAATAGTCCTTGGCACATAGCAATTGCTTCATCAGTGTCAGCTGTTGGAATCTGAAATGTCCTGCCATCATTCTTTCAACTTCCCNATTCCTCAATGCGTAAAATAATTACCATGAAAATATGGAATGATGAGAGGACTACATATGTTGATATACATGTGAAATAGTCCTTGGCACATAGCAATTGCTTCATCAGTGTCAGCTGTTGGAATCTGAAATGTCCTGCCATCATTCTTTCAATTTCCCAAGTTGTCTTCCCTCTGTGGCCCTGCATACGATCCACAACACTGTTCTAGCCTTCCCTGGGCTGCAAATATATCAGCGTTATTTTTTCCATGCCTGTCTTCTATGCTGGGTCCACATCCCAGTCAACAACTAAGTTATACTTGTCTTTCCTGGCCCCTGCTCCTGGCCCATCATTGGTACTCATGAATGTTCATCAAGTTGAAGAGACTGATATCAAACAACATTTTATTGTATCCTGATTCAAGAAACTAAATAAAATCAGGCATTTTTAACTCATGGATTGGGATTAGATGCCATTTAAATTATTCTGTTAATTTTATTAGGTGGGATAATGGTATAGTGATTCTAGGGTTTTTTAAGATGGTTCTCTGTTCTTCCCTGGTGGCTCAGAGGTTAAAGCGTCTGCCTCCAATGCGGGAGACCTGGGTTCGATCCCTGGGTCGGGAAAATCCCCTGGAGAAGGAAATGGCAACCCACTCCAGTATTCTTGCTTGGAGAATCCCATGGACTGAGGAGCCTGGTGGGTTGCAGTCCATGGGGTCACAAAGAGTCGGACACGACTGAGTGACTTTACTTACTCTCTGTTCTATGAAGTATTTAGGAGTGAAAAGTCTATGGTATCTAGAATTTGCTTAGAAATACTTCAGCAAACAAATATCAAAAATAAAGCAAGAGGCTGAAGATAGATGGGGTGCAATTGGTATGGGAAGTGGGGGGCAGTTAGTCATGTGCTTTCCTTATACTGGAACTCCTTATAAGGGAGTTCCTTATACTGCCCTTTCTCGGCTTTAATGAATGCTTGAAAATTGCTTGAAAATTACCATAGTAAAAGCTCACCAACAACACTATCAAATGAACCAAAAGAAAGGTAGTATTTTCACAAAAGAAAATCTATGTAAAAATTCATTCAGTAAGCAAGTGAGTACCTTCCCAGTGTGTGGAAGGTCCTGTTCTCATCGATGAAAAGTTAGTAAAGAGCCTACCTAACTTGGAATTGGCAACTCCAGTCATCAGAAAGTGCCTTTTGCTGGGAAATGGAAACCAAAGACCCCCCCACCTTTCAGGATAACTAAACTGAATAAATAAATAAATAATTCATGGCAATGAGTTCTCTGCTAATATAAATGCAAATGACCCACTTGATTTACATGCAAATAGTCTTTTTCCCCCCAAAATCTATCAATAGTGGAAAAATCAATAATGGTGATGAAGGAAAGGTGACTTCCAAAGTTTTTTTAAAAGAAAATTAAAGCTCAGTGTTAACGGATGTCCATACCCCACCTTCCCAGACCCAAGCCCAGGCTTAGGAGTCAGAACCACCAAGTAGCTGTTGATTCACCCTGTGACCTCCGGGACCCCCCTAGGTCCTTGTTTCCCTAGAAATGGAGTGAAAAATTCCCAGCAGCAGAAATATCCAGAATCATCTAGATTCTGGACCTAAGCAGACGGGAGTCCCTCCAGTGCCAAGGATCATCCCATCTCAGATTCCAAAGTCCTGTGTGCCCTTGATTTATTGTCATTCAGCCATTAAGTTAAGTTTGACTCTTTGTCACACCATAGACTGCAGCATACCAGGCTTCCCGGTCCTTTACTCTCTTCTGGAGCTTGCTCAGACTCATATCCACTGAGTCAGTGATGCTATCTAACCATGTCATCCTCAGCCACCCCCATCTCTTGCCCTCAGTCTTTCTCAGCATCAGGGTTTTTTCCAATGAGTCAGCTCTTCTCATCAGGTGGCCAAAATATTGGAGCTTCAATTTCAGCATCAGTTCTTCCAATGAATCTTCAGGGTTGATTTCCTTTAGGATTGACTGGTTTGATCTCCTCCTGTCTAAGGGTCCATAGTAAAAGCTCACCAACAACACTATCAAATGAACCAAAAGAAAGGTAGTATTTTCACAAAAGAAAATCTATGTAAAAATTCATTCAGTAAGCAAGTGAGTACCTTCCCAGTGTGTGGAAGGTCCTGTTCTCATCGATGAAAAGTTAGTAAAGAGCCTACCTAACTTGGAATTGGCAACTCCAGTCATCAGCAAGTGCCTTTTGCTGGGAAATGGAAACCAAAGACCCCCCCACCTTTCAGGATAACTAAACTGAATAAATAAATAAATAATTCATGGCAATGAGTTCTCTGCTAATATAAATGCAAATGACCCACTTGATTTACATGCAAATAGTCTTTTTCCCCCCAAAATCTATCAATAGTGGAAAAATCAATAATGGTGATGAAGGAAAGGTGACTTCCAAAGTTTTTTTAAAAGAAAATTAAAGCTCAGTGTTAACGGACATCCATACCCCACCTTCCCAGACCCAAGCCCAGGCTTAGGAGTCAGAACCACCAAGTAGCTGTTGATTCACCCTGTGACCTCCGGGACCCCCCTAGGTCCTTGTTTCCCTAGAAATGGAGTGAAAAATTCCCAGCAGCAGAAATATCCAGAATCATCTAGATTCTGGACCTAAGCAGACGGGAGTCCCTCCAGTGCCAAGGATCATCCCATCTCAGATTCCAAAGTCCTGTGTGCCCTTGATTTATTGTCATTCAGCCATTAAGTTAAGTTTGACTCTTTGTCACACCATAGACTGCAGCATACCAGGCTTCCCGGTCCTTTACTCTCTTCTGAAGTTTGCTCAGACTCATATCCACTGAGTCAGTGATGCTATCTAACCATGTCATCCTCAGCCACCCCCATCTCTTGCCCTCAGTCTTTCTCAGCATCAGGGTTTTTTCCAATGAGTCAGCTCTTCTCATCAGGTGGCCAAAATATTGGAGCTTCAATTTCAGCATCAGTTCTTCCAATGAATCTTCAGGGTTGATTTCCTTTAGGATTGACTGGTTTGATCTCCTCCTGTCTAAGGGGTTCTCAAGAGTCTTCTCCAACACCACGGTTCAAAAGCATCAATTCTTTGGCGCTCAGCTCTCAGCCTATTTTGTTTGACTCAGGGTAATAAACAGTAGTCAAGAGCTGTCTACCAACAGGACTCTTTTGTGTGGATTCACCAGTTTATGTCCCTTAATATACACAAAAAGGGTCAAGTCGGGATACATTCTGACTGTTGGCCTTTAGATACTGAAACTAGAATTATTAAGCATTAACTGCATGGAGTGATCAGTGATAAGCAGTGCCTTTATTGCAGGATTAGTACAAAGCGGCTGTTATATAGTCTCGTTTGTGTTAAGTGTTGCAAAGTGCTAGGCACCCTATAACACCAATAAAAGCCAGTACCCTCCTGTAAAGCACTCTTTACTTGAAAGATACTTTAGAATCTCCCATGACGAAGGGGTTGAAAGTGATTTTATTGCTGAAAAAAAATAATACTTCCAACAATAATTTTATTGTTGGAAAGAAATAAATATATTTCTCTTAATAACTTAAAAGAAGCTATATATTCAATATACACAATGCATATGCAACTATATAATAATTAAATTCTCAAATTCACTATTGCAAGTAAGCACTTTTTTTTTTTATAGCATCAGTTACTGAGTACAAGAAGGTCAATCCAGATAATAAAATGAAGCTTTTGTTTGGAACCACAACATATGAAACTGATTTGAGTTTTAGCAAATAGGGAGAATGTGTTTGCTACTGACTGTTTAAAAATCAGTAAGGAGCCTCAAAGGAATAGGCAGTCAGTCGTCTCCCACAGCTGCTTAAAAATGAAGTCCAGAGTATCTTCCAACTTGAAAGGTATATTTCAGCTGGTCTGCCTTAAAATAAAAGCTACATGGCACCCACACCAATCCACTAAGATGGGCCCAACCAAGATGTCATGGCCAAGATGTGTCAGTAAGACCTCCAGAGCAGTCAAGATGACTTACAGGGAGGGAGAGGCCACGGGCCACTGTGGCTGTGTCAATGTGGAGTGGACAGAGAAAAATGAACAGCGCAGTCCAACGCTAGAGGCTCTTTACTCAATCAATCTAAAATTAGAAAATCACGCTGAGCTGCTTGAGCAATGGGCAATTCTAGATGATTTGTGAGTTACAGCATAGGACAAGGATGAAGTGAGGCTAGAAAGGCACCAAGGACATGAATTTTAAGAAAGCAGCTGTTCTCTGAGCTGGAGAGAAGCCTCCTCAAATTTGCCCCTCTTGCCCTTCCCTGGCCCTGACCCTGAGCCACAGGTTGTATTTACTTAACAGGGTCGATGATTCTCTCAAATGCTTCCTGGAAGACCAGCTCATGGTACATTAGCATAATTATCCTTATGAGCACTTATCCCAGTGCTCCATGGGACAGGGGCACTGCCAGACTTAGGAGGCAACTGTTCCCTCAGACGTGAGAGGCATGACAGAGCCTCCCACTAAAGACCCAGCCCTGTATTCCGAAACTTTACAGTCCGAGGCTGTTGGAAGAGCCTTGACTCCCCTTGCTCTCTCCAGATGGGGTCCCCAAGAGAGCCCAAGTCATGCAGTGTCTTCCTCCTACCAAAGCAGGATGTTCACACAAAGCCCTGGTCCCACTTGATGGGTAATAAAGTTCATCACTGGTTCTCAGCTTGCATCCAGCATCCCTGGCAGTAAACTGAAGCACTTCTCAACTGTTGGCAAGTTCCTTACAGTCCTCATTTGAAGTCATCTTAGTTTTCAACCTCAACTGCACATTGAATCTATCTAGACCACATCACCACCAATAGATCAGAGTCTTAGGGAAATGAGCCCAGGCAGCAGTCATTTATAGGCTCCTCAGATGGTTTTCCAGGTGGCGCTGGTGGTAAAGAGCCCACCTGCCAATGCTGAAGACATAAGAGAAGTGGGTTTGATTCCTGGGTCATGAAGATCCCCTGGAGAAAGGCGTGGCAACTCACTCCAGTATTCTTGCCTGGATAATCCCATGGACAGAAGAGCCTGGTGGGCTACAATCCGTAGGGTTGCAAAGAGTCAGAGACAATTGAAGCAACTTAGCAGGCAGGCACAGATGATTCCAGAGTGGAGCCAAAATTGAGGACCACTGGTCAGTTTGAGTGTGATTATGCCCATCATCCCTGTAGAACAATCCCCTGCCCAGAACACCCAATGGTTTCACTGAGCCCTTAAAGACTCAGCATTTATTATTAGACTTATTTGAATCAGATTACCTATGACCCCCATGTGAATACAAGCCAGCAGGCGCACATGCGCAGACACACACTGCTTTGGGTGATGAACAGACAAACACACTGTTGTGGCTGAGAAAATGGAGACACTGTGATAGATCAGACTGGGACCCCAAGTCACCCTCTCTTTGCTCCTCCAGATCTAGGGTGATCCATCTGCCCAGCTTGCCAGGGACGGGCCTGGCTTTAGCCAGGCCCTTCTCCCAGAAAACCCCCCAGGCCCAGGCAAAGCACAGGGGTTGGTGATCCTGTGATCCACTCACTGCCTCCTGTGATCTGCTCTCTGCCCAAGAGGCTGGTGAATGGAAACCGTTCAGTGTGCCCTTCTCTCTGGCTTTCAGTTGGATGTACCCAGTGGGAAATAATTACATGAAATTAGTGAAAGGGAAAAGGGTGGGTTTGTGGCGCTTGGCCCCCTGAATCATCACACTTCTCAACGCCTCAGCTACTATCAGGAAGCCTTTCCACCAGCTGCTCTCACCAGAGCCTGGTAACCACTTCCTCCTCTCGCCATTGACGCTTACAGGAAGCCATCGTATCCCATGTTTCCCGGTTCCAAAGTACTGTGTTATCTCTTGTTTGTTTCTCAGATCCTGCTCCCTAACCGTGTAAACACTGCCGTTATTAAATTGTCCTCACATTACCCTATTTGAAGGTGCCATCTGTTTCCTGCCAGGACTATGATGGATCCACCCTGTATTTCAGGAGGGGCAGGGCACTCTGCTTTGGAACCTCACTGGAGCATATGGGATGGAGGAGGGGCAGTTCCCAAAGGCAAAGGAGATGCCATCACAAAGCCCTGGTCCCACTTGATGGGTAATAAAGTTCATCACTGGTTCTCAGCTTGCATCCAGCATCCCTGGCAGTAAACTGAAGCACTTCTCAACTGTTGGCAAGTTCCTTACAGTCCTCATTTGAAGTCATCTTAGTTTTCAACCTCAACTGCACATTGAATCTATCTAGACCACATCACCACCAATAGATCAGAGTCTTAGGGAAATGAGCCCAGGCAGCAGTCATTTATAGGCTCCTCAGATGTTTTCCAGGTGGCGCTGGTGGTAAAGAGCCCACCTGCCAATGCTGAAGACATAAGAGAAGTGGGTTTGATTCCTGGGTCATGAAGATCCCCTGGAGAAAGGCGTGGCAACTCACTCCAGTATTCTTGCCTGGATAATCCCATGGACAGAAGAGCCTGGTGGGCTACAATCCGTAGGGCTGCAAAGAGTCAGAGACAATTGAAGCAACTTAGCAGGCAGGCACAGATGATTCCAGAGTGGAGCCAAAATTGAGGACCACTGGTCAGTTTGAGTGTGATTATGCCCATCATCCCTGTAGAACAATCCCCTGCCCAGAACACCCAATGGTTTCACTGAGCCCTTAAAGACTCAGCATTTATTATTAGACTTATTTGAATCAGATTACCTATGACCCCCATGTGAATACAAGCCAGCAGGCGCACATGCGCAGACACACACTGCTTTGGGTGATGAACAGACAAACACACTGTTGTGGCTGAGAAAATGGAGACACTGTGATAGATCAGACTGGGACCCCAAGTCACCCTCTCTTTGCTCCTCCAGATCTAGGGTGATCCATCTGCCCAGCTTGCCAGGGACGGGCCTGGCTTTAGCCAGGCCCTTCTCCCAGAAAACCCCCCAGGCCCAGGCAAAGCACAGGGGTTGGTGATCCTGTGATCCACTCACTGCCTCCTGTGATCTGCTCTCTGCCCAAGAGGCTGGTGAATGGAAACCGTTCAGTGTGCCCTTCTCTCTGGCTTTCAGTTGGATGTACCCAGTGGGAAATAATTACATGAAATTAGTGAAAGGGAAAAGGGTGGGTTTGTGGCGCTTGGCCCCCTGAATCATCACACTTCTCAACGCCTCAGCTACTATCAGGAAGCCTTTCCACCAGCTGCTCTCACCAGAGCCTGGTAACCACTTCCTCCTCTCGCCATTGACGCTTACAGGAAGCCATCGTATCCCATGTTTCCCGGTTCCAAAGTACTGTGTTATCTCTTGTTTGTTTCTCAGATCCTGCTCCCTAACCGTGTAAACACTGCCGTTATTAAATTGTCCTCACATTACCCTATTTGAAGGTGCCATCTGTTTCCTGCCAGGACTATGATGGATCCACCCTGTATTTCAGGAGGGGCAGGGCACTCTGCTTTGGAACCTCACTGGAGCATATGGGATGGAGGAGGGGCAGTTCCCAAAGGCAAAGGAGATGCCATTTCCAGGGCAAAGGTAAAAAGATGCTGAACAGCAGGCTGCAAAGGGCAAAGGGTGAAATCTAGGCCAATGCTACTCAGTCACTGATGGAGTGGTACTGGTACATAAACCGATGTTTCCCGTCAATGAGGAGATAAGAAGAAAAATAAGATGAAACATTTAGAAATTCTTACAGCAATTTCGTGTTTTGTCAGCAAAATTTAAGGGTTTTACAAAAGAAACAGTCCAGTTAGGTACATTAGAAATTAAAATCTTTGAAAACTGTTCCTTCTCAACAGACAGTTTGAGAAGCCATGATGGAAACCAAGATGTTACGTATGATGTTGTATGTAAATTTCAAAAACCTGTTCTATTGAAAAGCTGACTTAGAAGTACATGTTTTTAGACAGTACAAATAAAAATCAACACATATTGTGGGCTTACTACTTACCAGCTGCTGTTTTCAATTCTTTGCATGAGTTTTCTCATTTGATCCTTGCAATCAGACTATGGAGTAGGTTTTAATACTAATATCCCCGTTTTGAGACAGAGGAAACTGAATCACAGAGAATAAAAAAGTAGTCAAGGCCATGGTGTGCACAGCATCACCAAGATTCATGTCGGGATTCAAAGCTGGGTTTGAAAGCAGATAACCCCCCGACTCTCCAGAATACCACTCCTTCCCAAATTTTTAATATTTCTTTTTCACGGTATCAACATAGTTAAAATAAATATGACATTTATAGGCTTCTTTCTCTTTTCCACCTTCTCTGGTTCTAATTCAAGCTGGGTTAGAGGGGATGTTTGAATATCTAT
This sequence comes from Cephalophus harveyi, assembly GCA_006410635.1. Lineage (NCBI taxonomy): Eukaryota > Metazoa > Chordata > Mammalia > Artiodactyla > Bovidae > Cephalophus > Cephalophus harveyi. Next base: position 87,879 of record SJYT01067337.1, on the reverse strand, counting down.
TTAATTTTAATCGAATCCTCTATTGTTTTTCTTCAAACCCCTCTAGAGTAGCTAGTAATATAACTCAAAACACTCTGCCACCATCTAAATAGAGGCAACCATATCTTGTTCTGATAATAATAATTGCTCAGAGTTTAATGGTATATTACCCAGACCATTCACTTGACTTCTCATATAATCTTCAGGAATTTCATCTGTAGTGTCAGAGCTGTGTCTCTTTACGCCTCCTCTAGTTACTTGCTATAAATCGGATATTTACCAGTGAGCAATAAACATCTATTCTATTCAGGGACATGATGGCAAATGAGAGCAAAGTTGCTTCAGAAATAAAGATGAGGGACTTGGACGTCAGCCAGTGCTTCAGGTTCTGTTGACATGTGTGTTCGGGTCATTTCTACCTTTTTTAATTTTATTTCATTGATGTCGTTTTTGGTTGCACTGGGTCCTCGTTGCTCCTCATGGGCTTCTCATTGGCTCCTCACTGCCGTGGTTTCCCTTGTGTGAGAGCACAGGCTCTCGGCATGTGCGCTTCAGGAGTCGCAGCACACAGCCTTAGTCCACAGGCACGTGGGCTCTTCCTGGCCCAGGGATGGAACCCATGTCCCCTGCATTGGCAGGCAGATTCTTACCCACTGTTCCACCAGGGAAGTCCTGCTTCTATCTTTACCTACTGAAAGAGCAGTATGTGAGGGAAGTTTCTCTGTCAGTGTTTCAGAGGAGACCTAGAGACACAAAAGATCAAACTGTGACTTTTCAAACAAAGGTATAAACAACATCATTTCCATACCATTCCAGAGATATCCTGATACGTTAACTCAGATAATACCACCAATATCCATCACCTGCCTACGCTACTCACAATGTATGAGTTTGGCATTTTCTTTTTTTTTTTAGAACTCACTCAAAAGCACTTATCTACCCTTTCCCTGCCCACTACATGCAGGGTAGAATACATTTCTTTTGTTTTCTCAGAGTACTTTGCACTTACCTAGCATTTATTTCCAAATCATTTTATTTTTTAATTAATTTTTATTGGAGTATAATTGCTTTATAATGTTAGTTTCTACTGTACAGCAAAGTGAATTAGCCATGTATATACATATATAAATATACCCCTCCCTTTTAGATTTCCTTCCCATTCAGGACACCACAGTGCATTAAGTAGAGTTCCCTGTGCTATAAAGTATGTTCCCATTAGTTATCTATATATGGTATCAATACTGTATATGTGAAGAAAACAAAAACACTAACTTGAAAAGATATTTTTGCTCCTATGTTTATTGCACATTATTTACAATAGTCAAGGTATGGAAATAACCTAAGTGCCCATCAACAGATGAATGGATAAATGAAGTGTAATAGCCAGATAGATAGGTCTCTATCTATCACAAGAGCTCTCATCACAAGGAGAAAATATTTTTTCTATTTCTTTAATTTTCTGTCTACATGAGATGATGGATGTTCACTAAACTTATGAATGAACTTGTGGTAAATGTTTATTAATTTATGTAAGTGAAATCATCATGCTGTATACCATAAATTTATACCATAAACTTTTACAATGTGTATGTGTGTGTGTGTGTGTGTGTGAGTACACTCAGTTGTTCAGTCATGTCTAACTCTTTGAGACCCCGTGGACTGCAGCTTGCTAGGCTCATGAGTCCATGGAATTTTCTAGGCAAGAATACCAGATTGGGTTGCCATTTCCTATGCCAGGGGATCTTCTTGACCCAGGGATCCAACCTGCATCTCTTGTGTCTCCTGCATTGGCAAGCAGATACTTTACCACTGTGCCACCTAGGAAGCCCAAACTTATGCAATGCTATATATCAGTCATAGCTCAACAAAACTAGAAGAAAAAAAAAAAAAAGCCCATGAAAAAATATTCAATATTGCTGGCCATTAAGAAAATGTGAATTAGAAACACCGAGAGCTACAACTTTAGTGAGTAGAGACAAAGTAGTTAGCTACTCTTATATGATTTAGTGGGGTGACCAGATGTTGCATTAAAGAAACAGTACCCTAAGAAGATGGAAGAGGCTCTATTAACACTCAGTTGAACAATAGGCTTAATCTGAGATTATCAAAGACAAGCCTATTATAATGAATAAAATTTTAAATAATGAGAATAATAAATACCAAATGTTGAGAAGGTTGTGGAGAAAGTGGGTCTCTCACACATTGCTAGTGGAAATGTAAAATGCTACAGCTCCTCAGGAAAATAATTTGGCAATTTTTTTTAAAACTAAAAATAGATTTATCACACAGCCCAACAATTGTACTCTTGGGTTTTTGTCCTAAAGAAAGAAAAACTTATCTCAGTGAAGACAGTTCTTAAATAGAGGGCCACTAGAACAATGGAATAGTAATTGGTTATTAAACAGGACAATTATGATGATTGTGTAGAAATAGATCTTAAATGATTCTGGAATAAAGCTAAGTTTTAAAATGCAGAAATCGAAACACCATGCTAGAATAAAGACTAACAGGGAAAAAGCAGAAAGAAAACAACTAGTGTGTCAAGACGGCAGGAGGGATTAGGGTGCTCATTTCTGTTCTTTCAGAGGCGTCTTTACTGTTATTTTTATATCTTATATTTTTAAAACATGAAACCAAAACTGGAAAATCATTAACAGAATACAACCATTCAAAGAGAGAATGGGAGGGAGGGAAGCAGGGAGAAGCTTGCCTGCAGGGCCTCCTGCAGCTCCGGTCCCTCCCTTTGAGAGCATTCACCAGAATGATCTTGATCAGATTAACTGGGGTTGGTGCCAACTGCCTGGGGATTAGGACACAGAAGAGAAGGGCACCAAGGAAGGCAGAAGAAAGCCAGAAACAACACAACTGCCTGAGCTACATGATGACGTGAGTAGATAGAGAAAGGGACCTTTAAGGAAAGGGGGTGAAACGATGCATTAAAGAGAAGGGTAGAGTTCCACCTCGGGAGCCAGAGTTCATCAGTGTTACCAGTCAGAGCCCCAGAAAGGCAGCATCTGAAAACACTGAGCACAGGGAGGAGACCCAAAGGATGAAGCTCCGGAAAAAGCCCAAGGAGAAGGGAGGGAGAGAATCATATGGGAAAGGATGAGTGTAAGGATTTCTTTTTGCAGCATTACAGGGTAATCATAGCAAATCTTACATTTGAGTTTCTCACAATATAAATAATTAGCAGAGATAATAATATCCTTTGTTAACACAATTCATTATTCTTTTAGTTATTTTTATTTCCGTGCACAGCCTATAAGCCTGCAGGGGACTTTTTAAAAACCGATTAATTACTCCTTCCAAATGAGGGAAAGAATGAAAGCACAAATTCAGAAACAAAGAGCATCATTTAGATGAGATGATCTGTCCAAACACACCACAGGCCACTATTTCAACCATGCCCCCATTAAAGCCCCAGGTTTACTTGCTAAGTGTGGAATGACTTTGCATTTAGACGATATAACGAAGAGCTGGATCGAATTTCAGTTTCTTCATATGAAAGTTGTAAGGATGAAAGGAGACTGAAATACACACACACACACTAAAACACTTGGTGTTCAGTATATATTAGGCACTCAATACATGCCAGTCCCTTTACTCCTTTCCTCTCCTCTGTCTCCACCCTCCCAGTCCATCCACAATTGCAGCAGAACCTGCCTACTGCTCCCTGAACTCATCATGCCCATGGATGGCCGCCTATTACAAACACTTGTGACTGTAAGGGTTTTTGTTTGGGTGCTTGGCTTGTTTGTTTCTTTTGGAAATGTTCTCTGTAGGCTCAGGGCAGGTCAGAGGTATCAGGATGTTGTTGTTCAGTGGATAAGTTGTGTCCCACTCTTTGGGACCCCATGGGCTATAGCACACCAGGCTCCTCTGTCCTTCATTATCTCCCAGAGTTTGCTCAAATTCATGTCCATTGACTCAGTAATGCTATTTAACCATCTCATCCTCGGCTGCCCCCTTCTCCTGTTGCCCTCAATCTTTCCCAGCATTAGGGTTTTTTCCAATGAGTCAGCTCTCTGCATTAGGTGGCCAAAGTAGTGGAGGTTCAGCTTCAGTATCAGTCTTTCCAATGAATATTCAAGATTTATCTCCTTTAGAATTAGCTGGTTTGATCCCCTTATGTCCGAGGTTAACACTAAAAACAACCCATAGTCAGTACAGATAGGAGTTGGAGGATAAATACATGAGCTTCCCTTTCTCCCAAAAAGAGCGAGTCCTCTGGGGCTTTGAGGCTGGTCTTCATACTCACAAGTATTCGTGGGAAGACTCCCTGGTACTGTCAGTAGAAAGGTCATGCTCACATGACAGTCCTGAGTGGAATCTATGGCTGCATCTGTTTTTTGTTTTGTTTTGTTTTGTTTTCATTGCTTTCTTAAGCTTTTTCTTTTTCTTTTTTTTCTTTTGGCCATGCTGCCTAGCTTGTGAGATCTTAGTTCCTCCACCAGGGATTGAACCCAGGCCACCAGAATGGAAACACAGAGCCCTAAGACAGCCAGGAAATTCCCAATGGCAGCATCTATTCTACTAACCACATTCAAGAGCCCATCAAGACCAGTCTGCTTTCTAGGTACCATGTTAGTATGAGAAGGCACATTCCAACTGGAAAGAATGTTGACACCATAATGTTCTCCATGTGGTTTCAGGAAGAAGTCAGCAGAGATATTCTGAAGATGTAGATTCCTTTCTGAAAGAAAAGAGGTTTGAACCACACTGCGAGCAGTGCCAGCTGCAGGGCTAGTCCTCCAGTTCCATGGGATGAATGTGGGGACAAGGGGTAAATGTTACTGAAGATGATCAACTTTGACATTGTCACACGGTGGAAAGGGCATTTGAGGTTATAAAAAGGCTTGGAAGATATAAAACCATTACCGAATACAGTGCCCACTGACAAAAAATATCTGAAGTCGAAGAGTTTGACCGAAAATGGAATGTCTATGTTTAGGCAAGACCAGGAGTAAAAGGAATGCTTCCATTGGGTCTGTTTTATTCTCTAACACAAAACCTAGGCTTGCTTTCTTTGAAAGCTCAGTAAACTATCCCTACAAGTCCAAACATAGTCTTGGCCTTGGTGAAGAGGGGTGGGGAGAGCCCTCTACACAATAAAATCTGGAGACTGGGAAAGCCAAGAGAAGATGGTGGCACAAACAAAGCACTTTCATCTTCAAAGCTCTTTATAAGTGCTAATTAATTAATCCTTCCCACAGCCATATAAGGCAATGAGAGCACATCAAAGAGACTCTGGACAGAACTTGGCAGGATGAGCTCTGGGAGACATATAACCCACTTATTGAAAATAAGAAAGATGACTTTTTCCCAGTAAAGTTCTTCCCCACTAAGTCCCCCTCCCTTCAAAAAATTAACATTGAACATTCCAGTTGAGAGAGATAATAGTAATAACAAAGAAACATTTATTGACTTCATACCACTTTCTAAAAATATATTGATAATTAGAAAAGAAGATAAATGAGCTTGAATTCAAATTATCATCGCTGTTCCTCAGTTCATGAACACCACATTTCTTAGTAGGGAAAGTGAATCTATTACAACAGAAAAACACCAGAAGATCAAGGAGGAAACAAGATTCAGCAGAAAACCAAAATCCACATTGTTGGGGACAAGCTTACTTATGACGACAAAACCAGTTGGCTCATTGCTCTCATGACTTTGTCTATTTGTTCACGACTATGTGACAGTAGATCTGGGACTCAACAGAACATTCAAATTTTTTTTAAGAACATTAAAAAGCTCCTAAAATTCCAAAGGAGATCAACCCTGGGATTTCTTTGGAAGGAATGATGCTAAAGCTGAAACTCCAGTACTTTGGCCACCTCATGCGAAGAGTTGACTCATTAGAAAAGACTCTGATGCTGGGAGGGATTGGGGGCAGGAGGAGAAGGGGAGACCGAGATGAGATGGCTGGATGGCATCACTGACTCGATGGATGTGAGTCTGAGTGAACTCCGAGAGATGGTGATGAACAGGGAGGCCTGGCGTGCTGCGATTCATGGGGTCGCAAAGAGTCGGACACGACTGAGTGACTGAACTGAACTGAACTGAACTGAAAATTCCGAGACAAGGTGCAAAGTATGAAAAAATACACTAAACATATTTATCAATGCCCTTTAAGAAATTGGTACTTACCACATGTATAAGTATATATGTGAATTAAATATACATTATCAAAAATACAAATGTGAAAATGGTCAGTAAAAAAGAGGTAGCCAACATGACCCCTGGTCAATGAGCTATACATGTATATACTATATGCATGCATATATGCTCAGTAGGTCAGCTGGATCCAGCTCTTTGCAACCCTCTGGACCATAGCCAGCCAGGTTCCTTTGTCCATGGGACTCTCCAGGCAAGAATACTGGAGTAGATTATCATTTCCTTCTCCAGGGGGTCTTCCTGACCCAGGGATCGAATCAACATCTCCTGCATTGGCAGGCAGATTCTTTACCACTGAACCACGTGAGAAGCCCATTTTTAATGGGCTTCAGTAAGAGAAGATGATAAATGTGATCACTGGTTGATAATCTACACCTATAGTTGATTCTGATGTTTTGGTAGCTGGGTATTGACTGTTCTTCCCAACCAGGAGTCACAGGCATTTTTCTCTTTGGCTTGAGTAAAATGAAAAATGGCTGAAAATAGCTTCCTCCACATTACTTGTGGCTAGGTAAACATTCCATATCAAGAAATTTAAAAAGTGATGAGGATTATTTTTTTCCCTAACAGAGGGCTCCATTAAGTTCTTCAATTCTGTGGGCTTAGAACATATGATAAGTAGGAGGGCAGTAGGCAGTTTGGGTTTGGCACTATGTTTCCAAGTGCTTGTTGTCATATTTTTCTGTTGAATAAAAAAAATTAGTGGTATTTGACCCCAAATCCTCTTTTGTTGGTTAACACACATGGATGACAAATAAAATATAATTAGTGTTTTCTTACATAGTTTCATCAAAAAGAGATGTTTCTAAGAGACATTGATAATAACCATACAATCACAACCTATTCTATTTTGAACCAGAATGAATTTTTGCCAAAGACAAGCCAAAATGGAAAGTCAAATATACGGCCAAAACCACAGATAAGCTTCTGAGTTAAAATAGGGCCAGTCGATGGGAAAGGGCACATAAGAGCCATTTAGGGTGCTGGAAAAAATTATACATCTTGGTCTGGGTAGTGGTTCCACAGCTTTATTTTTGTAAACATTCATCAAGATTTAAGTGCACTAATTACATTTCATACATTTCAACTAAAGAGCTAAAAATGAGCAATTTTAACACAAAACTCCAAAAAAGGTAAAAATTCATAAAAAGCATTGAACATTAAAAATAACAAATTTTTTTCTAGAATCCTGTAAATGTTTCTGGTAAGGACAAGAAAGAATTGGAAACATGATTCATTATTCATATACACTTACCCCTTTCAATGCAATAGTATATAGTCAGCTAGGAAGTACATGGGAAGAAATTTTACCCCAACACACACACATACACACCATCTATCCTTAACTTGAAATTGGCTTTCTACCCCCAAAATCCTGAGCAGCCAGGTACGTCTATCTTCCCTGGTGGCTCAGTGGTAAAGAATCCACCCACAATGCAGGAGACTGGGTTCAATCCCTGGATTGGGAAGATTCCCTGGGAGGACATGGCAACCCATTCCAGTGTTCTTGCCTGGAGAATCCCATGGACAGAGGAGCCTGGCTACAGACCATAGGGTTGTAAAGTGATTTAGCACACACGTGCACAGGTACCTCTACATGATTTTGCTAGAATTACTTTCTGAGACTGAAAGTCAAGACCAGCTCCAGCCCCCGACCTATTTCCAACCTTTAAGAAGCGCTAAATGCTTAGGAGTCAATCATTTGATCATCGACATCAATGATTCAGAGCTTGATTTCACCCATGTAATCATTCAGATGCTGTATTTCATCAAAACAGCATTTGAAGAAAGCAGTGGGGACAGCAACTTCCTAAAGAACATGTTTTGGCGGAAGGAGAAAAGAAAAGGAGAGAAAGAGGAAATGAAATAAACAAATTGGGACTTTTGTAGTTTCCGTTTATCTGTGTGTCCCTGTGTTTTCTACAACCATGGGGACAACAGCGTGTGATGGAAACAGTTCCAACTTAGATCCTGCCAAGGGTGATGGATTCTGGTGTAACTCCTTTATTAGCTACTTATTCAGTTCAGTCGCTCAGTCATGTCCAACTCGTTGTGACCCCATGAATTGCAGCACGCCAGGCCTCCCTGTCCATCACAGACTCCCAGAGTTCACTCAAACTCCTGTCCATCGAGTCAGTGATGCCATCCAGCCATCTCATCCTCTTTCATCCCCTTCTCCTCCTGCCCCCAATCCCTCCCAGCATCAGAGTCTTTTCCAGTGAGTCAAATCTTCGCATGAGATGGCCAAAGTATTGGAGTTTCAGCTTTAGCATCATTCCTTCCAAAGAATACCCAGGGCTGATCTCCTTTAGAATGGACTGGTTGGCTCTCCTTGCAGTCCAAGGGACTCTCAAGAGTCTTCTCCAACACCACAGTTCAAAAGCATTAATTCTGCAGCGCTCAACTTTCTTCACTGTCCAACTTTCACATCCATACAAGACCACTGGAAAAACCATAGCCTTGACTAGACGTAGCTATAAAATTTCAGGCTGAGGGAGTTTCCTGGCAGTTCAGTGGTTAAGACTTCTCTTTCCAATGCAAGGGGTGCAGGTTTGATCCCTGGACAGGGACCTAAGATCCCACAGGCCTCTTGGCCAAATAATAATAATAATAACTTAAAACAGAAACGATATTGTAATGAATTCAATATAGACTTTAAAAAATGATCCACATCAAAAAAAAAAAATCTTTAAAAAAAAAAAAGAATTCAAGTTGGTTATTTGAACACAAGCTTTACTTGTGTTACTTCCTTGGGGGAATGAGGAGCTGTGCGGTGTGGTGTGTGAAAGCACTTTACAACTGTAAAGTGGCACAAAAATGGAAGCTCTCAGGGCGACAGCTAAGGAGAGCCTATGAAATCACACCAGACCACGTCACAGCTCTGTTCAAAACCTTCCAGTATCTTCCCTTCTCATTCAGAGGAAAGACCAATGTCTTGCCTCCAATTCAAAGCTCCTCCTTTTTTAAAGAAAAAGGGTGAAAAAAATGAGGAAGCAGGTTAAGAGGAGGAGAGGAGGCTGTGGGCTATAAGTTCCTTCATTCAACATATATATATATATATATATATATATATAGTGCCAACCATATGTTGGGCAAATCTCGGCCCTCACAGTCATCCCCACCCTCCTCTCTGCTCCAGCCACAGCAGTCCGGAGCTCTCCCAGACCTGCTTTCACCTTCAGGCCTTCGCTTGTCCTGTCTAGAATGTTCTTTCCTCAGGAGCCAGGCTTGCTCCTTTGTCCCTTCAGCATGCATGCTCAGTCACTGCAGTCGTATCTGACTCTTTGCGACCCCAGGGACCACCAGACTTCTCTGTCCATAGAATTCTCCAGGCAAGAATAATGGAGTGGGTTGCCATGCCTTCCTAAACGGGATCTTTCCAACCCAGGGATTGAACACACATCTCGTGCATTGCAAGCAGAATTCTTTACCCATTGAGCCACCTGCAAAGCTCCTTGTTCCCTTCAGACTGCTACTCAAAATTTTGGTTCTCAGTGAAAACATTCTTGATCACCTACCTAAAAGAGCTCTCTTCCCCCAGACTTCCCATTCCTTTCCCTGCTTAATTTTTTTTTTCTTCAAAATTTAGCATTATTTATCTTGTTCACTATCTTCCTACAAGGTTTCTCAAGGAACACATCCAGAGAACACTACCAGCCAAAATATACTAGAATAACGCCCAACATATGGTCGGCACTATATATATATTTGTTGAATGAAGGAACTTATCACCCACAACCTCCTCCCCTCCTCTTCTTAACCTGCTTCCTCATTTTCTTTATCTTTTTTCTTTAAAAAAATCTACATTTTTTAAATTAAATTTATTTATTTTTAATTTAAGGATAATTGCTTTGCAGGATTGTGTTGGTTTCTGCCAAACATCAACGTGAATCAGCTATAGGCATATCTATGTCCCCTCCCTCTTGAAGATCCCTCCCACCTCCCTCCCCATCCCACTCCTCTAGGTTGTTACAGAGCTCTGGTTTGAGTCCTATGAGTCATACAGCAAATTCCCATTGGCTGTCTATTTTACATGTGATAATATATGTTTCCATATTACTCTCTCCATACATCCCGCCCTCTACTTCCTCTCCCCCGCCCCATGTCCACTGTTCTCTATGTCTGTGTCTCTACTGAAGAGCTTGTATCTTACTCATGCTTTCACCTTTAGCAAGATCCTCTCCACTTAACACCCTACTCCTTTTCCCCTTCCTTGATAGATCGATCCATTCTTCTGTCCTCCTGGCAGTGTTTAATTTAAAACTGTCCAATTTTAGGTTTATCACGTTGTATTACACAGTCTCTGTGATCATTTGACCCCACCCCATTTATCACGTTCTGGGTAGACTATTCAAAAAGATCATTGTAACTAATTCAGTCCATAATATGTAGCAACCTCTCAATAGAAGATTCTTAAATATATACATATGTTTCCCATATATTTTACTTGTTATCTCCCTTGGAAATAAAGAATGCAGTTTTCAGCCAGTGTCCTGTTCTGGTTTTTTGCTTGTGTTTTTTTTTTTTTAATTGGAACATACTGCTTTACAATGTTGTTTGCTTTCTGCTGTACAACAAAGTGAACCAGCTGTATGTCTGATATACATATATCCCCTCCCTGTTGAGCGTCCCTCCCACCCTCCCCATTCCAGCCCGGCAGGTCATCCCAGAGCCCCCTGTACTATATGGCAGCTTCCCACTAGCTCTCTGTTTTACACACGGTAGTGTATACATGGCAGCTCCACTCTCCCAATTTATCTTCCCTTCCCCTCCCCGCTGTGCCTACATGTCCACTCTGTATGTCTGCATATTTATTCCTGTCCTGCAAACAGGTCCATCTGTACCATCTTTCTAGATTCCACACATATGTGCTAATATACAGTATTTGCTTTTTTCTTTCTTACTTCACTCTGTAGTGATGTGGAAAGACCTAGAGAAGGTGATAGCAGCTTGCATACTCCTTGCTACCCCTCACCAAAACTAGGTCAGAACATTGGGAATTACAGCTGCTTTCCATGATTATTTTTATTCTCTACAAACAATCTCCATTTTGTTTTTATTCTCCCACATTCCTTTTTACCAGCTCCATTCTGCACAGCAGGTAGAAATACATAAAATAAAGCACATGGAAGGAAAACTATAGAAAAATATACTCCCAGAAAATCTATAAGAAAACTGAGATCTTCAAATTAGACATCTCTATGTGAACTCTCCAGATAATTCAAGACTCTGATACATGGCTCTTATCTTCAATGACATCAATTCTTGAATTTAAGTCTCCCATCAACCAATATGCTTCTCTGGTGGTTCAGATGGTAAAGAATCTGGCTGCAGCACAGGAGACCTGAGTTTGATCCCCTGCAGGAGGGCATGGCAACCCTCTCCAGTATTCTAGCCTGGGGAATCCCCAAGGACAGAAAAGCCTGATGGGCTATAGTTCATGGGGTTGCAAAGTCTCAGACACGACTGAGCGACTAAGAAGAGCAAGCACAGCACACAACCCATATGCTTAACAACTGCTACAAACAAGAGACGCCAATGACTTTTTATAGCATCTTCATACAAAACCTTCAAACCATTTGTTCAGACGACTGATCTCAGCAAGGTAGGTGAAGGGCATTCACAGACATTTGGGAATCCCTGTAAATCCATCATCCTGAAAGACAGCACCGTACCCATGGTGACGCCCAAGGGAGAGAAATGAAATATGCCATTGACTCTCCAGAGGTTAATCGATCATATTTCTGGTGCTACTTGGTTTGACATAACCAAATTTGCCCTGAAAATCAAGTCATCTATCTTTGTTCTGGTCAACTGAGAAAAAAAAAAATTTTTTTTTAATCCTATTTGACCTCTCCCGAGGTGCAGTCAAAGAAAAACAGATTCTTTTTTCAGCTGGACAACCCACTTTTATCTCGATTACAGACTCCTGAGCAGCCTCAGCTCTTCTCTAATTCAAGAGCACTGAATGGTCCATGGCAAATCTACTCACTTGCAACTGACCCCCAAAGGCGGGAAGACTGGGGAACTTCATTTGTTTTACTGAGGCGAGAAAGGGAAAACTTTTAAAGAAAGATTAAAGAGAGAGAAGACAAGAGAGAAAGAACGACATGATTCCCTGATTCACCATGTGTCTGAGGCAGAAATAAATCTAAAGAAATCATTAGATTCCCACAATCAACCGTTTTTTTCTCATGGAAAAGGTTGCCTGGGTCGGACTCTCACAGAGGCCTCCAGAAAGCAGGGTTGGCTCTCTGCTTCGATTTGTTTTTATTAACTTAATTTAGAACTTACTGGAGGGATGCTACTTTACTTTACATAGAGGCTTTCTTCCCAGAAACACAGGTTATTTGAAGTCGCATTTCAATGGCTGTTTACAAAGGGATTTTTCTTTCTCTCTTTCTCATCCTTTCATGAACACACTCTTGCTCTCATTCTCTCTCACTGAACACTGAATATTCTTTGTCAGATGTTTCAGACCTCTAATTTTCACATTGTCCTGGAGTGTCCCTTGTTACAGGAGAACTTCTTCCCAGGGAAGAAAAGCCAGCCTTGCTTCTCTGACCATAATGGGCAAATTTGATATGTTGAAAGTAGGAATACATTTTTGCAGCCACTATTCAAGAGGAAGGCAAGTCAATTTGACATCAAAGAGCATGTGTATCCATTCATTTTGGTGACTGAAATGCGAACTAAGCACAGAATGAGTACCTGGAACCAAAGGGATTAGCTTATTGAGGCAGCAGGGGGTTGGCAGGGAGTGGGGAGGCCTATGGGGGCGTAAGGGAAGGCCGTTTGAACATGATACTATAATGTGTGGGCTTCCCTGGTAGCCCAGTTGGTAAAGAATCTGCCTGCAATGGGAGTAGTCCTGGGTTCGATCCCTGGGTTGGGAAGATCCCCTGGAGAAGGGAAAGGCTACCCACTCCAGTATTCTGGCCTGGAGAATTCCATGGACTGTATCGTTCATAGGATCTCAAAGAGTCAGACACGACTAAGTGACTTTCACTTTCACTGTAATGTATATCTCACATACAGTCCCTGGGTATCTCAGGCTTATCACACATGAGATGTATACTCACAGAGAGTGGCAAAAAATAATAATAATAATAATAATAATGTGTTTCTTATATTTATTTTTGCTTGTGTTGGGTCTTTGTTGCTGCACAGGCTTTTCTCTAGTTTTGATGAGCAAGGGCGACTCTCTAGCTTCGTGCACAGGCTTCTCATTGCAGTGGCTTCCCCTGATGCAGAGCACAAGGTCTAGGGCGCACAGGCTTCAGCAGTCAGGGCTCCCAGGCTCTAGCGCACAGGCTCAGTAGCGGTGGCTCAGGGGCTTTGTTGCTTGAAGTCATCGGGGATCTTCTTGGAGCAGAGATTAAACCCACGGCTCCTGCATTGACAGGCAGCTTCTTTATCACAGAACCACCCAGGAAACTCAGAAAAAATTTTTTTTTTACTATTTGATTCTCACCCTTGAATCTTCCTTTGTATGTGTGTGTAAACCTAAATCAAACTCTTGGTTGTATTGACAGAGATAAAACAAGGTAGGTATTTAGGGTTTCTTCCTTTTGCCAATGTATACTTTACAGGGGTTATTTTTTCCCTTAAATAATAAAAGGTCTTTCTTTGTGTCACTAATAGGAACTTTCCTAAGTTTTTATTGAGAGATAACTCAAAATGCCCAGTCAGTGCCTAAAAATAATAATAAAGCTTTGAGAAGACATGAAATTCACTCAAGTCTCTCTTTTTTAATGTGTAGAAACTTAGGTGAATGGTAGCATCTCTCATGTCTGTTCTGCTCACAATGTAATTGCTGTAATTTCTGAGAAAAGGCGTGACAAAAAATGCTGGTCATTTTAAGTTTAAGCAAACATCCACTTTAGAAATGTCAGTCCAGTCCAATTTGCATTCTATAATATGTAGGGAACCATTTTTACCTTCTAAATAATCAGTGAGCCTCTTGATGAAAGTGAAAGTGGAGAGTGAAAAAGTTGGCTTAAAGCTCAACATTCAGAAAACTAAGATCATGGCATCTGGTCCCATCACTTCATGGCAAATAGATGGGGAAACAGTGGAAACAGTGGCTGACTTTATTTTTCTCGGCTCCAAAATCGCTGCAGATGGCGATTGCAGTGATGAAATTAAAACATGGTTACTCCTTGGAAGGAAAGTTATGACCAACCTATAGCATATTCAAAAGCAGAGACATTACTTTGCCCACTAAAGTCTGTCTAGTCAAGGGTATGGTTTTTCCAGTGGTCATGTATGGATGTGAGAGTTGGACTGTGAAGAAAGCTGAGCGCCGAAGAATTGATGCTTTTGAACTGTGGTGTTGGAGAAGACTCTTGAGAGTCCCTTGGACTGCAAGGAGATCCAACCAGTCCATCCTAAAGGAGATCAGTCCTGGGTGTTCATTGGAAGGACTGACGTTGAAGCTGAAACTCCAACACTTTGGCCACCTGATGCAAAGAGCTGACTCAATGGAAAAGACCCTGATGCTGGGAGGGGTTGAGGGCAGGAGGAGAAGGGGACGACAGAGGATGAGATGGCTGGATGGTATCAACAACTTGATGGACATGGGTTTGGGTGGACTCCGGGAGTTGGTGATGGATAGAGAGGCCTGTCGTGCTGAGGTTCATGGGGTCATGAAGGGTCAGACACGACTGAGTGACTGAACTGAACTGAAATCAGTGTTACCAAATCTATGCTGAAATTTAAAGAATTTCTGAAACATCATCATTTTCTTGAACCACAATGTAATATATATTAACAGACTGGTTCCAAATAGGAAAAGGAGTACGTCAAGGCTGTATATTGTCACCCTGCTTATTTAACTTCTATGCAGAGTACATCATGAGAAATGCTGGACTGGAAGAAACATAAGCTGGAATCAAGATTGCCAGGAGAAATATCAATAACCTCAGATATGCAGATGACACCACCCTTATGGCAGAAAGTGAAGAGGAACTCAAAAGCCTCTTGATGAAAGTGAAAGAGGAGAGTGAAAACGTTGGCTTAAAGCTCAACATTCAGAAAACGAAGATCGTGGCATCCGGTCCCATCACTTCATGGGAAATAGATGGGGAAACAGTGGAAACAGTGTCAGACTTTATTTTGGGGGGCTCCAAAATCACTGCAGATGGTGACTGCAGCCATGAAATTTGTAGCTCATTAGACTTAATAATAACCCAGAGAAGCTGTTGTTATTTAGTCATTAAGTCATATCGAACTCTGCCACCCCACAGACTATCGACTTACAGGGTACTCTGTCCATGGGATTTTCCAGGCAAGAATATTGGAGTGGGTTGCCATTTCTTTCTCCAGAAGATCTTCCCAACCCAGGGATTGAACCCACACCTCCTGCATAATGAAAGTGAAAGTTCTCAGTCATGTCTGACTCTTTGCAATCCTATCAACTACACAGTCCATGGAATTCTCCAGGCAAGAATACTGGAGTAAGTAGCTGTTCCCTTCTCCAAGGGATTTTCCCACCCCAGGAACTGAACCCAGGTCTCCCGCATTGCAAGCAGTTTCTATACTAGCTGAGCCACCAGGGTAGGCAGATTCTTTTACCACTGAGCCAGCTGGGAAACCCTCCTAAGTTTGATGCTGTGTGACAAATCCTGAACCAATGCTACATGGAGGCAACTGGAAAGGGAACTAATTCACTAGAAAACCTGATATGTCCTGGAAGTAAAACATCTAAAAAGCCATCATGTTTGAACAGCTTTACACCTACAAACACAGATGACAGTTTTGTGGGTCTCTGGCAATGTAATGATTTCTCGAAGTCTAACTGAAGTTCCAAGTGACAGAACCTCCCCTACTCCAGTGAAATAGTAGCCTTAAATTAAGGCATCCTTTTCAAGGGAGAGAATGATTTGGGAAAGCTGTACAGAGATCTGTAAACTGTTTCTAATCTATCTAGGGGAAAATCTAATAAAAAGCTAAAATTACTTCCTATGATCTTCACAGTTGGGCAGACATCCAGTGATTCACCGTAAGGAAGGTTGTTTTGCCCTACTTTCTATGTTTGAACATATGCCCTTTCCATCACGAAACAGCCTGGTACATGATTTTGAGACTAAATGATTGTTAAGCATTTTATGTGTGTTATTTTGGCAGGAGTTGGTTCAATTGTCTTATTAAAGAAAGTGTTAGTTGCTCAGTCGTGTCTGACTCTTCACGACCCCATGGAATGTAGCCCACCAAGCCCCACTGTCCATGGGATTTCCCAAGCAAGAATATTGAAATGGGTTGCCATTTTCTTCTCCAGGGGATCTTCCCAACCCAGGGATTGAACTTGGGTTTTCTGCATTGCAGACAGATTCTTTGCCATCTGAGCCACCAGGGAAGTCAGTTTCATAGTGGAAGTGAAAGTAACACAGACACACAGGCAATTATGCCTCTGTTTTTTCTTAAATGAACAATATCCTTCCATCTTTCAACTGTTCAACAATTACTCAATGAACCCATTTACTATAGACAGCCAACACAAATAAATCAGACATAACTGATTTCTCATGAATTAATAAGTATGTAATGAGCCTTTAATGCTTGGTAACATGAATTCTGCAGACAATTGATTCCATCCTCTTTTCCCCCTTGTGTCTGGAAGCAGCTGAAAACAGTAGCCAAAAGAAAAATGTAGGCATGGAAGCCTTGGTTGGTGCATAGTTATTTTGGAGACCACCAGAGAAATAATTTGTTCTGTGTTGTTTTCCTTGCTACTGTTTGCCAGTCCTATCATACATGTTGCTTCTAGCATATACAGCTCTGATATTTAAAACCTTGAAATCAGTTGTTCCTGGTTCTGGAATCTTTGAGTGTTCATTTGTCAGTCTTTCCTTCTTGACACGTGAGTGTTTCTTCTATGTAATCAGTATTTCAGACACAAGCAAGTGGGTTTGCGGTATTAGGACAAATTCATAAGATCAAAACTGACTGGAAATATGCTGAAATGTCTGATCTTGTTCCAGAAACTAACTGTTGAAATTCAATACCGTGTATTTTACTAGAATGTATTTGATATACATCAATGGAAAAGGTTTGAAACAAAAAAATTTAATGCTAATTTATAAGGTGCTATTTCCAGACACTGCTTACAGGATCCTTTTTAAACAATTCTAAATTCCTACTATGAACACTACCAAAAATAATAGTAGCATCCCTTATAACACTTTTGAATTTATAAAGCACTTTTATGTGAGATTTAAAAGCCCTGTGAGACAGATAGTATTTTTTTTTTCCAATTAGTAGATGAGGGAATTGAGACCAGGAAGGGTAAAATAACTGGCTTATAGTTAGCAAGAGGCAGAAATGTAATTAGAATCCAGGCTCTATAGCAAGAAAATTCAGCAAGCTTTGTAAGTAAGAGAACCAAATTTAATCTAGAATAGAAGAGCAAAATAGCAACAATAATAATGTTGACACTTTTCTCATAACTGGGCAAGACTAAAATAGAACATTGGCAACATTTGGAGGTAGCAATTGGGAAGAGATGAGGTTCCTTTGGAAATATGAGTAGAGATTTTCAATCTAAAAAAAGCACTAAGACTCATCTATGGACCTCTTGGTCCTCTCAGTTTGCATCAGTTGCAAAGGAGTCAGCGACCTGAAAAGTTACCAATAAGCATCTCTTAGTGGGACAGAGGGAGCTTGACGCTTTCGTTCGACTGTCTTGAGGTTTTGTCATCATAACCCCTGAAACACAGGTAGTTCCTTAAAACTGACCAAGCACTGCCTTATGCACAAGTGTTTTCAGTTCCCACCCCAACCTTTCAGACAGACCTGAACAGATACCATCTTCCTCATTTATTCCAGAGGACTCTAAATCACAAAAATACCATGTTACTCATCCGCGCACTGAGTTAGAAAATCACAGGTGGTGGGATTTGAGTTTTTGATTGCTAATGCCTTGTTTAAAGCTGATCCATCTATAACAAGCAGGCTTATTAACCACTGTATCAGGCAGGATCCCATTAGCAGACAGTTTGCCCAAGGTTGCTTGAGAAGAGACAGTTTCAAATAAAAATGAAGTAGGCAAACAATGACATCAGCCAAAATAAAACATCAACTGAATCTATCTTGCTAAGAGATGCTTATTGGTAACTTTACAAGTAGCTGGCCCCTTTGCACCTATGGAAACTGAGAGGACCAAAAGATCCATATTTGAATCTCAGTTCTTTTCTTCCATAGAAAATCTCCACTCATATTTCTAAATGTACCTTTTCTCCTAGATACTCTTCATTCACCTACATAATTGAAAAGCCAGAAAAAGAACACTCAAGTATCACAAAGGTAGCAACTGCAGAATGCAGCTACCACCCCCTAGAAGTGGGAAAATAAAGGTGGGAACTGTGAAATAAAATTATTAAACTTCTAGAATCTTGGTAAGGAGCCCTACAGAACGGACCTGGATCTCTGCGGAAAGGTCACTGTCCACCAGGTACTCTCATCCCTAGTAGGTAAATGAAGATGGTTCTAGCAATCATTGGAAAAGTGCAAATTAGACTCACCTGCTGGCACAGGAAAACCTTGTCACTACTGAAATTAAGCATTGCTAGGGCCACCCTCACAGGAACTAGAAGCATACAAGAAGAAGCATTCTCTTTTTTCTTCTCCAGGCTTATAACCTCTCTCTAGAGTTCTCTGTTAGCATAACAGAGAGCCAGCTGGCAAAGTAGAAATATGGTTGGAATGGCCCCAGCCCCAGAATCACCCAAAAGAATATAAAAGTGTGGGTTGGGGGCTAAGAGACAGTAGCTAAAATCTGACACTATCCATACCTTTGGATCTCAGCCACCATACATGTCCTCTACATTATTTGAACTTCCACACAACAATAAAAGGGCTTCCCTGATGGCTCAGCAGGTAAAGAATCTGCCTGCAGTGCAGGAGACCTGGGTTTGATCCCTGGATCAGGAAGATCCCCTGGAGAAGGGAATGGCAACCCACTCCAGTATTCTTGCCTGGAGACTTCCGTGGGCAGAGGAGCCCGGCAGGCTACAGTCCATGGGGTCACAAAGGGTCGGACATGACTGAGCGACTAACACTCTCACTTTTCACACACAGCAATAAACCAACTCTATGTTTCAGTCTGCCAAGATGCAACTGTTTTCCCACAAACCAAGACACTCTCATCCTCTTCCCCAAGTGAGGACACAGAAAGCCCTGAGAGTCTTTGCATTCGTTTCTACGATATGTCAATCACCCTTTCATTTCAGTCAAGGTCTCTTCTGGATGTACTGTTGCCTAATCACCATCTTGCAAAGTTAACCTCCAATAAACCTCATATGAAATAATATGAAGTAGGGGAGAGACAGAGGATGAAAGTAAGATACACATGTTCAATTCAGTTCAGTTCAGTTCAGTCGCTCAGTCGTGTCCAGTGAAAAAGAAAGTACCCATATTTTCTATGACTGGTGCCAGTCATGATGTCATAATGGACATTTGCAAATGTGACTGGGACATACCCTTTGATCAATACCATCCTCATTGTTGATCCACATTCCCAGGTTAGCACTGTTGGAGAGAGAACATTTTCAATGGCTGCCAGAGGCTGATATCATTTACATCTGTGGTTTAGAAGTTTTGTGGTTAATTTTATATTTAGATATTTATTCTCTGTAATTTGCAGAAAAGCATTGAGCCTAATTCTCTGGTTTCCAGCTCAAATCCCAGATCCCTGTAATTCTGCAGACAGAGAGAGTCTGGGAACAAGACACACAGGCAATTATAGGGTCTTATTAGAGACAGGGCATAAGTGAGATGGGGATGTCTGTAGAAGCTTCTCTTCCCTCTGGACGTCAGAGAAGCTCTGGATTCAGAATCTCCACTTCTGCCCAATGTTGGCTGCCAGAGCCCAAAGGCCCCTCCCAGAGCCTTTGCCGTTACCCACACTCTGCCTTCTGGCAGCCAGCCAGTTGCTGAATAGAGAAGTAGGGGAGCAACTGTGGCAACTTGGGCAACTGTGGAAGGACCATGCCCTGCATTTGAGAAAAATACCAAATGGAAGTTATCAGAGGGATGCATCCTCTGCCGCCACCTTCCTTACTCTCCATATCTCACACTCTTTACTGGATTATAATCCATCTGATTTCAGTGTTGACCATCTGGTGATGTCCATGTGTAGAGTCTTCTCTTGTGTTGTTGGAAGAGGGTGTTTGCTATGACCAGTGCATTTTCTTGGCAAAACTCTATTAGTCTTTGCCCTGCTTCATTCCACATTCCAAGGCCAAATTTGCCTGTTACTCCAAGTGTTTCTTGACTTCCTACTTTAGCATTCCAGTCCCCTATAATGAAAAGGACATCTTTTTTGGGTGTTAGTTCTAACAGATCTTGTAGGTCTTCATAAAACCGTTCCACTTCAGCTTCTTCACCATTACTGGTTGGGGCATAGACTTGGATAACTGTGATATTGAATGGTTTTCCTTGGAGACGAACAGAGATCATTCTGTCGTTTTTGAGATTGCATCCAAGTACTGCATTTCGGACTCTTTTGTTGACCATGATGGCTACTCCATTTCTTCTGAGGGATTCCTGCCCGCAGTAGTAGATATAATGGTCATCTGAGTTAAATTCACCCATTCCAGTCCATTTTAGTTCGCTGATTCCTAGAATGTCGACGTTCACCCTTGTCATCTCTTGTTTGACCACTTCCAATTTGCCTTGATTCATGGACCTGACATTCCAGGTTCCTATGCAGTATTGCTCTTTACAGCATCGGATCTTGCTTCTATCACCAGTCACATGCACAACTGGGTATTGTTTTCGCTTTGGCTCCATCCCTTCATTCTTTCTGGACTTATTTCTCCACTGATCTCCAGTAGCATATTGGGCACCTAATGACCTGGGGAGTTCCTCTTTTGATATCCTATCATTTTGCCTGTTCATACTGTTCATGGGGTTCTCAAGGCAAGAATACTGAAGTGGCTTGCCATTCCCTTCTCCAGTGGACCACGTTCTGTCAGCTCTCTCCACCATGACCCGCCCATCTTGGGTTGCCCTGTAGGCATGGCTTGGTTTCATTGAGCTAGACAAGGCTGTGGTCCTAGAGTGATTAGATTGACTAGTTTTCTGTGAGTATGGTTTCAGTATGTCTGCCCTCTGATGCCCTCTTGCAACACCTACCATCTTACTTGGGTTTCTCTTACCTTGGGTGTGGGGTATCTCTTCACTGCGGCTCCAGCAAAGCTCAGCTGTTGCTCCTTACCTTGGACGAGGGGTATCTCCTTACCGCCCCCATTCCTGACCTTCAACGTGGGCTAGCTCCTCTAGGCCCTCCTGTGCCTGCGCTGCCACCGCTCCTCGGGTTGCTCCTCCCTGCCGCCGGCCCTGGCCTCCGGCATGGGTGGCTCCTCCCAGCTGCGGCCCCTGACCTCCAAAGCGGGGTATCTCCACCTGGCAGCCACTGACTTCGGACACGGGATAGCTCCTCCCAGCCGCCTGCCTGACCTTGGACGCGGGATGACTCCTGCCGGCCACCACTGACCTCGGACGCAGGTTGTCTCCTCCTGGCCGCCGCCACTGACCTCGGACACAGGGTAGCTCCTCTCAGCCGTTCTTGCGCCGTCGCAGCCTGGCACTCTAAGCTGCTGCCCCTGACCTCAGACACAGGTTATATTCTATGCAGCCAAAGATGGAGAAGCTCTATACAGTCAACACAAACAAGACCAAGAGCTGACTGTGGCTCAGATCATGAACTCCTTATTACCAAATTCAGACTCAAATGGAAGAAAGTAGGGAAAACCACTAGACCATTCAGGTATGACCTAAATCAAATCCCTTATGATTATACAGTGGAAGTGAGGAATAGATTTAAGGGCCTAGATCTGATAGATAG
>SJYT01067337.1:43872-65804 GCA_006410635.1 Cephalophus harveyi | reverse complement strand
CACCCTTATGGCAGAAAGTGAAGAGGAACTAAAAAGCCTCTTGATGAAAGTGAAAGAGGAGAGCGAAAAAGTTGGCTTTAAAGCTCAACATTCAGAAAACGAAAATCATGGCATCTGGTCCCATCACTTCATGGGAAATAGATGGGGAAACAGTGGAAACAGTGTCAGACTTTATTTTGGGGGCTCTAAAATCACTGCAGATGGTGACTGCAGCCATGAAATTAGAAGACGTTTACTCCTTGGAAGAAAAGTTATGACCAACCTAGACAGTATATTCAAAAGTAGAGACATTACTTTGCCGACTAAGGTCCATCTAGTCAAGGCTATGGTTTTTCCTGTGGTCATGTATGGATGTGAGAGTTGGACTATGAAGAAGGCTGAGCGCCGAAGAATTGATGCTTTTGAACTGTGGTGTTGGAGAAGACTCTTGAGAGTCCCTTGGACTGCAAAGAGATCCAACCAGTTCATTCTGAAGGAGATCAGCCCTGGGATTTCTTTGGAAGGAGTGATGCTAAAGCTGAAACTCCAGTACTTTGGCCACCTCATGCGAAGAGTTGACTCATTGGAAAAGACTCTGATGCTGGGAGGAATTGGGGGCAGGAGGAGAAGGGGACGACCGAGGATGAGATGGCTGGATGTCATCACGGACTCGATGGATGTGAGTCTGAGTGAACTCCGAGAGATGGTGATGAACAGGGAGGCCTGACATGCTGCGATTCATGGGGTCGGGAAGAGTCAGACACGACTGAGTGACTGAACTGAACTGAACTTACTGGATTATTGCAATAGATTTATGTAACTACTGGCAAACAGTAAACACTGATTGAACTTTTGTTGAACAGCTAGATAAATGGATCGATAAATTGTTGTAATATATCTCCTTGCCTGCAATCTCTATCCTTTCTAATCCATCCTTTGTGATATCAGAGAAGCTATCTTAAATACATATCATATCATACTTCATCTGCCTATACACTCCACTCTATAAACAGAAGCCTTCAGTGACTCCCCTTATTTCCAGAATAGTAAACTAAACTTCCTAGCACAAAACTGAAGTGTGACCCTTGCAACTCCACCCACTACGTGCCTTCACTCATCTTAAGCTCCAGCCATGCCAGTTACTAACAAATTCACCTTGGGAAGTTATTAAATTTCATGAGCCTCTTTTTTTCCAATGCTTCATATATAGGACCAAAAATATCAGCTACACATTTTCTCTTGACCCTCTGCCTCCTCCATGCTTAACCACTATTCCACTTTCATGACTTTTATGCTTTAGAAATAGTCATTTTTTGGGGGGGAAGGAGGGGATAATCCCTTATAGTTCTTTCTATATGTATTTATCTATGATTAATTCTGCCCTACTTTATTGTTGCTTGCTTGCTTAGATGCTCAGTGTCACTGTTTGTGACACTTTGAACTGTAGCCTGCCTGGCTCCTCTGTCCAAAGGATTTTTCAGTCAAGAATACTAAAGCAGGTAGCCAACTCCTTCTCCAGGGTATCTTCCAGAGCCAGGGATCAAACCCAGGTCTCCTGTATCTCCTGCACGGCAGGAGGATTCTTTACTCACTGAGCCACTGGGGAAGGCCTTGCTTTATTGTTAGCCATTGCCAATTCTTATCTCCTTTACTAGGCTATGAGCTCCTTGTGTGTGTGTGTTAGTCACTCAGTCGTGTTTGATTCTTTGGGAACTCATGGACTGTAACACGCCAGGTTCCTCTGTCCATGGAATTCTCTTGGCAAGAATACTGGAGTGGGTTGCCATGCTCTTCCCCAGGAGATGTTTCAAACCCAGGGATCAGACTTGGATCTCCTACATTACAGGCAGATTCTTTACCATCTGAGCCACCAGGGAAGTCAAGCTCCTTGAGGGCAGGGACCGTTTTTAACCATTATATTCTCTACAGCACTGGTCTTGTGCTTGAATATAACAGATTTCTTCCAGTATCTCCTTGAATGGATTGGCTATGAGAGGCATGGTCAAACTCTTAGCAACATGTAATCATAGGGATATTCAGAAGGCAGCATATTCTCTTCCCTCCCCACAACTCCAAATTCTTTCACCCCAAATTGCTTAATTAAAAAAAAAAAATTCTGCCATCATAGAATGATTTTTTAGTTTAGATCCTTGTCTTCTGAGAAGTGAAATAGACATGTTGGTTAATCAATTCCTCTTGAAGGGTGGCCACACTCCTCTTTCTGGGCTCACACTTCTTGGTAAGAATATGTGTATCTGGCCCTTTCTAGAAAGCAGATTTCCATGGAGATGAGAGCTCCGTGCTACTGAGACACAGAGGTGGGAGGCCATAACACCAAGATAAATTCCAACCGCTTTGTAATCTTGCCCAGACCAGTCCCGCCTGGTGGTCCTCAGGAGCCTCCAAGGTGGTCCACAGATGAATTTCTTGAGGAATTAATGTTTATAACATGACTATGTCATTGTTTTTGTTTCTGGAATGGATTAATCATTTTGCTAGGATAGTAAATGAAGATCAGACAACGCCTTTCAACAAAAGCAGTTCCTTTTGTCTCATTAATACTTGAGAAAATGTTTGGCTGTGTAGAATATAAGTAGGTGAAATGCATCAATTACAAGGTCTTTTCCCCTGACAAAATGATACAAAAGAAGGAAAAGTGTGAGATCACTTCTATTATACCTCCTAATTTTAGTCTAGACCATCAGACTAAACCCTTGTCAGTGTTATCAGCCCCCTTGAGGACATCCTGTTATTTTATGCCTCCAAGTCATCTTCCAGGCAGCTCATTCCACCTAAAAAGACTCTTTACCCCTCCTCTGCCCAAAAACTCTGTTTCAGTCTTCAAAATTCAAGTCAAGCACCATTCCTCCTTGGAAGCCTTTTCTGACTTCTTTAGATAAGTGTTGCGATCCATTTATGTTATCAAGCTTATTTCATTTATAGCCAATATCATTGTGAATTGAAATTGTACATTGATTTGTCTTTTTAAATATTTCAGTTATTAATATTTATTATTCCTGTGTGACTTTTTCCAGTAGTCACGTACAGATGTGAGAACTGGACCATAAAAAACTGAGCACCAAAGAATTCATGCTTTCAAATTACGGTGCTGGGGAAGACTCTTGAGAGTCCCCTGGACAGCAAGGAGATCCAACCAACCAGTTCTATAGGAAATCAACCTTGAATATTCATTGGAAGGACTGATGCTGAAGCTGAAGTGCCAATATTTTGGCCACCTGATGCAAAGAGAAAAAAGACCACTCATCAGAAAAGACCTTGATGATGGGAAAGATTGAGGGCAGAAAGAGAAAGGGGAGCTAGAAGATGCGATGGTTGGATGGCATCACCCATGTATCTGAGGAAACTCCGAGAGATAGTGAAGGACAGGGGAGCCTGGCATGCTGCAGTCCATGGGGTCATAAACAGTTGGACCCAACTTAGTGACTGAACAACAACATCAGTTCTTTGTCACATTGTTCCTAATTTCTGAAATGTTGTGTGTGTGTTAAGCCTCTCAGTCGTGTCCGACTCTTTGTGACTCCATGGACTATAACCTGCCAGGTTCCAGTCCAACCACTAAACTGGACACAACTTAGTGACTGAACAACAACATCAACTCTTTGCAACCCCATGAACTGCAGCACGCCAGGCCTCCGTGTCCATCACCAACTCCCGGAGTCCACCCAAAGGCATGTCCACTGAGTTGGTGATGCCATCCAACCATCTCATCCTCTGTCAGCCCCTTTTCCTCCTGTCCTCAGTCTTTCTATATCACTAGCTTAAAATTCACTAGCATAAAACAACACATATTTTTCTAAATTTCTCATAATTGTATGGGCGAACTGGGTTCATCAGGGGAGTTCTGCTGCTCCACGACTGTGATAGTAGCTGAAGTCACTCAGGTAGTAGCATTCTGCAAGGACACATCTGGAGCAGGAACATCTAAGGTTGACTTTCATTCTCCCAGGTCACTTGGCACGTGGTGCTCAGTCACTTCATAGTCTTGTTTGGGCTCCTCACCTCATGGCAGCTGTACTCCAGGAGAGGATTAGAAGCTACTGGACAACTTAAAGGCTCAGTCTAGAACAGTACCACTTCCTTCCCTTTTCATTGGTGAAATCAGGTCACAAGTCTATCTCAGATTTAAAAGGAAAAAGAGTCTTTCCATGCTAGAATCCTGCAACAAGTTAAAGATCTGCTTACTGGGGGAGAGTAACATTTCAGGGTTTCCGTGGTGGCTCAGAAGGTAAAGAATCTACCTGTAATGAGGGAGGCCTGGGTTCAGTCCCTGGGTTGGGAAGATCCCCTGGAGAAGGGAATGGCAACCCACTCCAGTATTCTGGCCTGAAGAAGTCCATGGCCTAGAGAATTTCATGGACAGAGGAACCTGGCAGGTTACAGTCCATGGAGTCGCAAAGAGTCAGACACGACTGAGCAACTTAACACACACACAACATTTCAGAAATTAGGAACAATGTGAAAAGATGTGCCAAAAGAAATTTAAAACGAAAGGCAAGAGAAGGGATTCCATAACCCACATTCTGAAGTTTCAAAAAATTTTTTTACTTTAACGTGGCTCAAGAAGAACAATGAGGAGGATAGTGAGAAGCTACCCATTTCATCTGTTTTTTTTTTCTCTAAATGTCTAAGAAAGCAAAGCTTCTTGTAGCAGGATGATTGTGAAAACACATACTCCTTGGGCTTCCAAAATTCCCCGTGTTCTGCTGTACCCCAAAAGTGGACTTCACCTAACATCAGGACTCAGGGCACTTGATACATCTAATATATTTAAATATATTTTTTAAAATAGTTTTATCTAGCACACCATGTTGGAGAAGGGATAGGCTACCCACTCCAGTATACTTGGGCTTCCTTTGTGGCTCAACTGGTAAAGAATCCGCCTGCAATGCAGGAGACCTGGGTTCAATCCCTGGGTTGGGAAGATCCCCTGGAGAAGGGAAAGGCTACCCACTCCAGTATTCTGGCCTGAAGAAGTCCATGGATTGTATAGTCCATGGGGTCACAAAGAGTCGGACATGACTGAGCAACTTTCGCTTTCACTTTCAGTACACCATTGCACATGGTCCAGTAATCCTACTGGATTTCAGCTATTTGATCTAAATATGAAATACTTTATTACATTTGCAGGAGGCACAATACTTGCAACTAAAAAAAAAAAAAAAAAGGTTAACAATATAAGATCAATCATTTACTGGCTAAATCTTAAGTCAGTTTGATATTTTAACTCTTAATTTAATACATTCATGTCTGTTGATCCTCTCAGTGATGTGTTTGTCTAAATAGACAAGAAAATATGGATCTTCCTGGACTCAAGTCTCCAACTCTTGCTGAGATGTTTAACCAGCCCTCTGAAATCTCATTTTTCCCTGCCTACTGGGCCTTCTGATCACATATGGATTTCATGTGAGGTAATTTTGGGCATTTGCCCAGGGTCCTCATGATGCATTCAGTGGTGTTTGCCAACATGCCCCTGTGTGACTGAAGCATGGGGTTTATGACATACCTTTGGAAGTATATCCTAAATGTCCATCCTTACAATGTCTCTGCTTTTCTCCTTTGTGCTTTTCAAGATCATGAAGATTTGGCCTTCCAAATAATGACCCAACCAAAAAGGCTTTACTAAATTTTACCATACCTAAAATTTCAATATGTACTTAGTAGATATTCAAGAGAGGACTAATGATTGATTCTTGATCTTCTTCCAAGTTTGCACTTTTGCTGCTATATAACTTCCTAGATGGACTACTTCTCCTCTTTCTTGACATTAAAATCTATAGTAAAAACAACTCACTAAGCCACAGATTGAAATATAGCACCAGTTGGATTACTGAGTCCCTTCTCCCTACCGGTGTACCCAGCAATGCAGCTGTCTTGTTTTTCTCATGACAATACAACAATCAATTGATCTTTCCTAAGGGGACATTCATGAAATAACTATGTTCAAGGCTTTTTGCTTTTGCTTTTGTAAATTCCATCCTAGCATAATGGCCATCTCCTAGTAACCTGACTACATAGGAAATAGTAACAAAAAATTGAAACATTATATGAATTCAAACTAAACTACCTCAGTAATCATTTGCTTTGAGGTTGATTATAGTCAACACGTAAAGCAGAAAGTTCTTACCTAATTTATTTGGAGCTGCTAGTGTGGATATAATAGAAATGTTATAGTTTCCAAAGCCACTAGTTAGATATTTTACTTAATATTTTAGGAAGCAGTCGATATACTACACTGTTTCACTTGTCTTGACCCTAGACACAGAATGATGACTGACTGGTAAACACCCTCATGAATGATTTTCATGCATGATTTTCCAACTGCAGTTACAAAAATTTTGTGCCCAGACCAATGAGGTAATTATTCCACAGTTCTTTATGCTTCTCTGATCGATCTGGATTATCAAGTAAAATTCAGTCTGAGGCTTTGTTTTGAGAAAGTTATTTATTGGTCCATGTAAGTGAAAATTCCATGGTTGTGCTGAATTGAACATGACAGGATTTAGGGTCCATATTATACTATCAAAGGGCTTCCCTGGAGGCTCAGATGGTAAAGAATCTGCCTGCAATGCAGGAGATCAGGGTTCGATCCCTAGGTCAAGAAGATCCCCCGGAGAAGGGAATGGCAACTCACTCAAGTATTCTTGCCTGGAGAATTCCATGGGCAGAGGAGCCAGGTGGGCTACAGTCCATGGGGTCGCAAAGAGTCGGACATGACTGAGCGACTAACATACACTTATGCTATCAAGGGTCCTTTTTTCCTATTTCTGGGCTCAGCTTTTCATCCATCCTGATAAAGTCAATGCAGATGTAGGGTGGCAACATCTCTAGCCCCTACATCCTCTCAGGCTTAAGACTCAGCAGAAAAGCTCAAAGGAAAATCCCAGAATTGAATCACATTCCTCCTGCTAGGCATGACTTGTTGTACCTATAACAAAGCAATCTTTCTAGCTGGTGGAATGGAATGCGCTGATTGGTTCTGGCTATGTTTGCACAGGCTTCAAGACAAGTCCAGGAAGCAACCTAGTTGTCCATCAGCAGACAAATGGACAAGAAAGCTGTGGGACATATACAAAATGCAGTATTACTCAGCCATTAAAAATACATTCGAATCAGTTCTAATGATGTGGATGAAACTGGAGCCTATTATACAGAGTGAAGTAGCCAGAAAGAAAAACACCAATACAGTATACTAATGCATATATATGGAATTTAGAAAGATGGTAACAATAGCCCTGTATGCAAGACAGCAAAAGAGACATAGGTGTATAGAACAGTCTTTTGGACTCTGTGGGAGAAGGCGAGGGTGGGATGATTTGGAAGAATGGCATTGAAACATGTATAATATCATATGTGAAACGGATCACCAGTCCAGGTTTGATGCATGATACAGGATGCTCAGGGCTGGTGTACTGGGATGACCCAGAGGGATGGGATGGGGAGGGAGGTGGGATGGGGGTTCAGGAGGGGGAACACATGTACACCCATGGCGGATTCATGTCAACATATGGCAAAACCAATACAATATTGTAAAGTAATTAGCCTCCAAAAAAAACTAATTAATTATTATTTTTTTTTTTTTTAATAAAAGACTAGTCCAGGGTAGCTTCTACTCCTTGCAAATGCATGGGTAGAGAAAAAAATCAGGGCAAATACCAGAAGTAGGATGAATGGTATCTCAATTGACAAATGTCTGCCCTCATGGAGTTCACATTCTAAAAAGGAAAAGAGACAATAAACAAAACACTTTTAAAAAGATAAAATGCCAAACAGTGCTAAGTACTCTGAAGAAAATAAACAGTGTAATAAATCAGGTGAGATAGTCAGAAAAAACTTATCCCTCGAGGTAACGGCTCCATATACAATTATATTCCCACAAGTGTGGCTTTGATTTATGTAATTCTTTAGTAAGTATGAATAATTTCTTAGGTTATTTAGCCCAAGTGTTTCTTAAGCACTGTTCAGTTTACTGGAGACATTTCATACAGATTTTCAACAGATGCTGGCAAACCTAAATATTTGTTCAGTTCTTAAGATTGTTTGCTGAGGACAGTACTTTGTATTTTTAGATAACTGCGTTTGATTGCATGTGACCTTAGTTTGTTACAACCAATTGTTTGGTGATCTCAAATTTGTCTGAGATCAGTACAGTGAGAACTTTTTTGTTGTCTTTTCCATTTTAATCCTTTCCTTCATCTGATAATTACCATTGTCCAAAGAACTACAAAAAGGACCACAGTAAAACAAGACGCACATGGGGATCGTTTTTTAAAAAAAACTAATTTGGACCACTGATTTAATTATCCCATCAAATAAGTGTTCCCCCTGAGCTGGAGGCGTCTTTCCAAACCCCATCTTCGGGCACAGGGGCACAGCTGCATCTTGGTAGAAGACAGGCATTTCAGTGTCAGGAGACAGCTGAGTTTTCACAGGTCCCCCAAGAACCATATGGAAAACAGCTCACAGTGTTTACACCTCAGTTCCAGAGAAAAGCCCTGTGCAGTTATGACTGTCTGACAGCTGTAGAGACTGAGGCACGAACCAGTAAGTGGCTTCCTTCGGGGACAACTGAGACACCAAAGGACTGAAAATAAATGACCTCTGCTGAGGTCTGCACTGGGTGAGCCTGTTGCCCAGTTAGCAATCTAGGCAGCCTCAGAGTTCCTGGGACAATGCAAATTCTTGATTTAGGTGGTGGTGTTTTTTTTTTTTTTTCCCCCTATAGCAACATACTCCCCCAAAGTTAGTTTATAACAACACTTATTGTCTCACAGTTTTGTGCGTTCAAGGTCCAGAAACATCAAGGCTCAACAGGAGCCCCGGGCTTAAGATCTCCAGAGCTGAAAAGAAGGTGCCAGCAGCCTTCCTTTCGAAATGCTGTGGGGAAGAAGCCACGTCCAAGGTCACTCAGGTTGTTGGCCAAAGTCAGTGCCTTGTGATTCTAAGACTGAATCCCTGTTTGTTTACTGGCTGTGAGATGAGGGCCCTGCCCAGCTTCTAGAAGCCATCTGCATTCCCTGGATCACGACCTCCTTCATCTTCAAAGCCAGTAGATGTGGGTGTGGTCCCTCTCTCACGCTCCAAATCTCTCCCAAGTCTTCCGCCGTGCTTCTCCCTCTCGCCGCCTTCTTCCACCTTTAAGGGTCCATTTGATTATATAAGCTCCTCTCAAAGAAGAATCTGCCAACAATCTCCTTACAGCTGATTAGCCAACTCCCTTCCATCTACTAAGTCTTTTTCGCCACATAATACTAATAAATTGACAAGTTCTGGGGGGTTACATCGAGGACATCTCCTGGAGGCCATTATAGTACAAGCTGGGCTTCCCAGATGGTACTAGTGGTAAAAGGACCTGCCTGCCAATGCAGGAGACCAAAGGGTTGTGGGTTCAATCCCTGGGCTGGAAAGATCCCGTTGAGGAGGGCATGGCAATCCACTCCAGTATTGCCGCCTGGAGAATCCCACAGACAGAGGAGCCTGTCAGGCTACAGTCAACAGGGTCACAAAGAGGTGGACATGACTGAAGCAATTTGCACGCACACACGCATTATACAAGCCACAATACTCAGTTAACAATTTTTAATAAATGAGGGATTCACCTAAGAGCAAACACTAATAGTATTGTCTCTGCCTGCAGCAATACACCTGAGAACAGAATCTGATGGATGAGGGCTCATGTGAAGGTAGGAAGAAGGAAACAGCATTGCACGCCCATTCCGTGCTAGGCCTAGGGCCAGGTGCCTTCCTATGAAGGTCATCTTGAAACACAAAGCTTTGGGAAGCAGGCACGTTATCTCCATGCTCTAATGAGGACATGTCTGTGTGTGTGTGTTAGTCGCTCAGTCGTGTCCGACTCTTTGTGACTCCATGGACTGGAGCCCGCCAGGCTCCTCAGTCCATGGGATTCTCCAGGCAAGAATACTGGAGTGGGTTGCCATTTCCTTCTCCAGTGGTGACTCCCAAATTAGTCTAATGACTTGTCTAGCAGTAAAGCCCTCTGAATCAAAATCCACCTGGTTTTCCCACCATGCAGCATGCCCTTTTGCTTAGAACTGTGTGAGTTATACCCCTATGAAGTCCTAAGTGTACACAGACTCTGAAGCAAGACTACACGGGCTCAGATCCAGGTCGGAACTTATCGGTCGTGTAACTAGATGTTTAATATCTCTCTGCCTCAGTTTTCTTACCTGTTATAAATGACGGTAGCTATTGTGTCAGTTCATTAAGTTTGATCAAATGAATTAATGTAAGCAAAGCCCTCAAAACAGTGCCTTGCATTGCTTTTATTATTAATATTATGTGTCTGAGCAATTGGATTTCAACCATGCTTGTTACCTTTCAAGGTTTTTTGGGGTTTTTTTGTTTGTTTGTTTATGTGGATCGCTTTGAAGGCTTTATTGAATACAATATTGTTTCTGTTTTACATTTTTTTTAGCCTCAAGGCATATGGGATCTTATTTCCCTGACCAGGGATCAGACCTGCAACCCTTTCACTGGAAGCATGAAATCTTAACCACTGGACCACCAGGGAAGTCCCTCAACTTGTATGTTTAAAGAACATCTCTGTAACACTTCACACGGGTCAGAAAGGCCATAATTTAAAAGTCTACAAATAACAAATGCTGGAGAAGGTGTGAAGAAAAGGGAAATCTCCTACACTGTTGGTGGGAACGTAAATTCATGCAGCCAAACTAAAAACAGAGTTGCCGTCTGATCCTGCAATCCCACTCCTGGGAATATATATGAAGAAAACTCTAATTCAAAACACCTTGACAGATGAATAAAGAAGCTGTGGTACATATATACAAGGGAATGCTGCTGCTAAGTCGCTTCAGTCGTGTCCGACTCTGTGCAACCCCATAGACGGCAGCCCACCAGGCTCCCCCATCCCTGGGATTCTCCAAGCAAGAACACTGGAGTGGGTTGCCATTTCCTTCTCCAATGCATGAAAGTGAAGTTGCTCAGTCGTATCCGACTCTTTGTGATCCCGCCAGGCTCCTCCGTCCATGGGATTTTCCAGGCAAGAGTACTGGAGTGGGGTGCCATTGCCTTCTCCGACAAGGGAATG
Organism: Cephalophus harveyi; assembly: GCA_006410635.1. Lineage (NCBI taxonomy): Eukaryota > Metazoa > Chordata > Mammalia > Artiodactyla > Bovidae > Cephalophus > Cephalophus harveyi. The sequence goes on along the minus strand of SJYT01067337.1, from coordinate 54,739 downwards.
CTACCCAGCCATGAAAGAGAATGAAATAATGCCATCTGCAGCAACATGGATGGACCTAGAGACTGTCATACAAAACGAAGTAAGTCAGACAGAGAAAGACAAACACTATATGATATCGTTTATATGTGAAATCTAAAGTATGACATGAAAGTGCAAGTAGTGAAAGTGTTAGTTGCTCAGTCATGTCTAACTCTTTGTGACCTCATGGACTGTCTCCTCTGTCCATGGGATTCCCTAGGCAAGAATATTGGAACAGTTAGCCATTCCCTTCTCTTGGAGATCTTCCCTAACCAGAGATCAAACCCTGGTCTCCTGCATTGTAGGCAGATTCTTTACTGTCTGAGCCACCAGGAAAGTATGACATAAATGAATTTAAATGAAACAAGAAACAGACTCACAGACGTAGAGAGCTGACATGTTCTTGCCAGGGAGGATGAGGAGTAGAGGAGGGATGGACTGGGAGTTTGCGATTAGCAGATGCAGACTATTATCCATGGAATTGATAAACAAGGTCCTATGGTATAGCACAGGGAACTGTACCCAATACTCCGTGATAAGCCATAATGGAAAATAATATGAAAAAGAACATATATATACACATATATATTTATATATACGGCTGGATCACTTTGCTGTGCAGTAGAAATTAACACACCATTGTATCAACTATAGTTCAATAAAATAAATTTTAAAAGATACATATATATCTTACCTCTAAATGGGTTTAACATCTCTGAACATATTTGCATTTGTGCTGACACTTTCATTCTTATTCTTCCCCCTTAAGCTGTTTGGAATAAAAGAGGAAAGTGATAACTGGTAAGATAAAATTTTGAAATGATGATTTAAATGATGAGGAGAACATGTGTGCGTTTGTTGAGGGGATGAGTGGGGAGAATAACCCTTCTACCAGACACCAGAACATCTCTTGGGTCTTGGCAGGGTGAGATACAGAGCAGACAGAAGTCGGTGGAACCTAGATAAGGTTCCACAAGGAATGGGAGGACCACAGACTTAGGCGAGGTGCTGGTGTCCAGACACTAGCCAGCTCCCATCCCCTAGCACATCTTGTACAGACACTTGGGCTGCCCAGGGTCCCCTAGAACAGCAGAGTGCATGGCGGGTGTTCAGGAGCAGCAGAGAGGTGCCCAGAGATGACCTCCTTATAACAGCAGGAGACAGTTCCCCAAGGCTTATGAAATGAAGCATCTTCATCCATTACATAGTCTTGGATCCTCATGGCTCAATTTCTTTCCTCTCGTTCGCTCTCTTTCTGTTCTTATGACCCCCTTCCTTCTTTTTGGCACCCAGATTCCAAGAGCAGGAAAGACCACTGTCAAGCTTATTTGGCCCTGGTGCGCTGCCTGGCACTGTCTCAGCTCACTCCTGTTCTTCATCACGTCACAAGTGGCACCAGACACAGATTCTTTCTTGTCTTCAGGCATCAGGGAGGAAGAAATCACCAATCTGATCCGAATGCCAAGTAATCACCTTCAACCCGAAGCAGAAACACAAGTCCCAGGGGAAATACATCCTTGATTGCTCTAACCTAATGAACACCAGAATTGAATCCACGTGGAGACATTGAGTGAGATTTTCCCATTGAGAATGTGCTCACTCACAATGAGTGAGATTTTGCTCTATCGAAGGAACGCTAAGGCAGCATTTAAAAAAAGAGATTCATAAGGAAAGGGAAATATTTCCCTGCTGTCAGTGGTGCGTGAACATTCATTTGATCATTCCATTCTGTGATCTGTTCAGAGCAACTGTTGGATCACAGAGCTGTCCAGCCCACAAGTCTCTCCCATGAATTCTTCTCCCATATTGGGCCAGTTGCCAAGAAAAACAGATTGAACTCTAAGTCTGAAAAGTTTCCCTCTACTGAAGTCTGAAAAGTTTCCCTTTACTGACTAGAGTTCGACTCTATTATCCTAAACTAACTGATAAAACAGTCCTTTGATGCTATCCTTTGAACAAGTTGTGTAAGAGAAGACTTAGTTGAGGAAGAAAAAAAGTGGCATCTGAAGGAAGTTTTGGAACTCTCAGCTATCCCAATCCTTAATTTCAAACACAGTGCAAACACTTCACACCTTAGGGTTGCAATAACAAGACCTACAAAACTTCAAAAGCACAGGCGGATATTTCTGAGTTCGTTCCTTCATCTCACACAGAAACCTAAACGGCCATATGTTACCTTATTTTTTGTGAGAGCTATGATTTACATTCATACATTCCATTTTCCCCTGAATCTGGAAATAATTTCCCCTGAATATGAATGTGAAGACACAAAAGGAAGGGCAGGGTGGGAAATGCTGTGTTCACACGGCACTGTGTTTACAACCCTGTCACTCCGGATACATTTCTATCAGAGGGTGTGTCTCTTTATATTGCAATTGTTTACTCGAATCTGTTGATCTGTCTGATGCTTCCATTAGCCTGGAGTAGAGATGGATTACCAACCAGGAAAACGTGCAAGGCAACGGAGAGGCAGTGACCACAGCAAAAAAAGAAAACAGTAGAAATGTTTTGATAATCGATGCTTATTTTAACAACATCATTGAAGTTATCATCACGGGGGTGGGGCTGGGGGTGGGGGAATAGTTTGTTGAACTTCCTTTCACTTTTTTTACAGTTTTGTGTTGTTTGGATTTGAATTGTACTCTGGGATGAATTGGGAGACTGGACTGAAAATATAGATATGATTGATAGCATATATAAAACAGATAATTAATGAGAACCTACTATGTAGCACAGGAAACTCTACTCAGTGCTCTGTGGTGGGTGACCTAAACGGGAAGGAAATCCCAAAAAGAGAGGATCTATGTAAACACATAACTGATTAACTTTGTCGTGCAGCAGAAACTAACATAGCATTGTGAAGCAACTATACTCCAACAGAAAATAAACTTAAAAAATGAATTGTATTCTAGGTGTGGTGGGGCCACCAAAGGATTCATCTGTACTCTCTAAGAATTCCTGTAAGAGAGAAAACCAGTGGAAATTCATCTTGGGTAAACGCAGTCAAGGATGGATTCCCAAGCCAGAGCAGAGCCTGACACCTAGCAAGAGTTCAGTCATATTATTAAACAAGTGAAGGCATGGAAACTGGTGTTGCTAGTTTTCAGGGCATACTCAACTCCTTAGGAAGACTTTTGTCAATGTTTGTTGACCTATGATCATATAGCAAAGCTCAGGTTTTCTCCTAGAAAATTAACGGAGCAAACAACTGAAAAATGGAAATATTTATAGATAAATGTCTCTCTCTCACACACACATACACACACACTCTCAACAACATAACCAGATCTTCCAAAATCATGTGACCAGTTCAGTCCAGTTCAGTTGCTCCGTCGTGTCAGACTCTTTGCAACCCCATGGACTGCAGCACACCAGGTCTCCCTGTCCATCACCAACTCCCGGAGTTTACTCAAACTCATGTTCATCAAGTCAGTGATGCCATCCAGCCATCTCATCCTCTGTCAGCCCCTTCTCCTTCCACCTTCAATCTTTCCCAGTATAGGGTCTTTTCAAATGAGTCGGTTCTTCGCATCAGGTGGGTAAAGTATTGGAGTTTCAGCTTCAGCATCAGTCTTTCCAATGAATATTCAGGACTTATTTCCTTTAGGATGGACTGGTTGGATCTCCATGCAGTCCAAGGGACTCTCAAGAGTCTTTTCCAACACCACAGTTCAAAAGCATCAATTCTTTGGCGCTCAGCCTTCTTCACAGTCCAACTCTCACATCCATACATGACCACAGGAAAAACCATAGCCTTGACTAGACGGACCTTAGTCGGCAAAGTAATGTCTCTAGGTGGTCTGGTATTCCCATCTCTTTCAGAATTTTCCACAGTTTCTTGTGATCCACACAGTCAAAGGCTTTGGCATAGTCAATAAAGCATAAATAGATGTTTTTCTAGAACTCTCTTGCTTTTTCCATGATCCAGCAGATGTTGGCAATTTGATCTCTGGTTTCTCTGCCTTTTCTAAAGCCAGCTTGAACATCAGGGAGTTCATGGTTCACATATTGCTGAAGCCTGGCTTGGAGGATTTTGAGGAGTAGTTTACTAGCATGTGAGATGAGTGCAATTGTGCGGTATTAGGTTGGTCATAACTTTTCTTCCAAGGAGCAAGTGTCTTTTAATTTCATGGCTGCAGTGATTTTGGAGCCCCCAAAAATAAAGTCTGTCACTGTTTCTACTATTTTCCCGTCTTTTTGCCATGAAGTGATGGGACCAGTTGCCATGATCTTAGTTTTCTGTATGTTGAGTTTTAAGCCAACTTTTTCACTCTCCTCTTTCACTTTCATCAAGAGGTTCTTTAGGTCTTTGCTTTCTGCCATAAGGGTGGTGTTATCTGTGTACCTGAGGTTATTGGTATTTCTCCTGGCAATCTTGATTCCAGCTTGTGCTTCATCCAGTCCTGCTGCTATTTTAATACCAGTAGGATATTTCTCCCCCATATACTGCTTGTATTAGTCATCTCTGGTGACTTGGCCAGACTGAAGAATGAGAGCTGTAGGCTTGGATAGCTGATGCTGCCTCCAGGTTGAACTAACTCTGTTCCTTGAGATGGTACATGAATTGGGATGAGGGTTAGAGTGGAATTCAGTGGTGGTATATGGCTAAGTACAGAGGAGGTCCTGACCAAAGAGTGACAAGCAGCTGGTAGAAACACCAGCAAACAGCTGTCACTGGACAGGTCCAGAAAGAGACAACGGACTTTACTGATGGGCCAAGCTGCTTGGAAACGAGGACCTAGATGCAGGCCATTTTGAGACCGTCAGGAAAATAGTGGAGTCTCTTGTAGTATAGAGTAAGCCTTGGTCACAGCTCAGGATCAAGGGAGCAGGAAGAGGATGGAATAGAGGTGGGATGGGAAGCAGGCAAGATCCTGCTGGGCTTCTGTCCGCAAGGCTCTGGAAGTACAGCTAGGTTAACACAGCTGGAATTTAGGCACAAGAGAATTCATAGCCATTTATCAAAACTAGAGTCTAAGATGGAAACTGTGCCATGAACAGGAAAAAAGACAAATCAGAAGTAAAATGACGCTGATGTACATCTTAAGACCCTNTCTGTCCGCAAGGCTCTGGAAGTACAGCTAGGTTAACACAGCTGGAATTTAGGCACAAGAGAATTCATAGCCATTTATCAAAACTAGAGTCTAAGATGGAAACTGTGCCATGAACAGGAAAAAAGACAAATCAGAAGTAAAATGATGCTGATGTACATCTTAAGACCCTTAAATCTCCCCCACTGTCAAAGTACAGCCTGGGATGGACTCCACCAGAAGCAGAGATCTGGGGGCCTCAACACAACTTTTATTCATTCACTCATTCACTTAAAAACATCCTGTGACTACCAACTCTTTGCCAGGCACTGTTTCAGGCACAGAGAGCAAGTGAAGATTAAGACAACATAGCGCAACAAAGGAAGAGAAAAGAAGACACCTTTGCAAGGTCTGGGCGTGTTGCCAGGGAGCACAGGGTGCACGGAGGCACCCAAAGGAGGAGCTGAGAGCTGTGGAAGGAACGAAAAGAGGCAGATCAAAACATCATCTCAGAGTTACACTGCGCTGCCTCCGTAAGCTAGGTTTCTCTTTTCACAGGACAGTCAGTAATTTGATCTTTAACGACAACTTGCAACACATTGTTCTCTCACTAATTACATGGTTAAATTCATATCAAAGTCTAATGAGCATCACTAGGGTTAAACCAACACAGCCAGAACAGAAGCTGGGCTTTTGGTCCCCAAACTGTTTCTCCCCATTCATGTTCCACCTCCCCATCTTTGTAATTTTACCCATCATCTTCTGTTTGGGCAAACTCAAAACCTAGGAGTCATCCTTGACTTCTCTTTTTGTCTCATCACTTCTGCTTCCAATAACCAACTGATCAGCAGATTCTATTCAAAGGCCAATTCCAAAAATATATCCTGAATCCACTTTCTTCCCTCCATCTCTACAGCCATTCCCCAGTAAATAACACTAATATCTCTTACCTATACTGCTATGCTGCTACTGCTACTGCTATAATAGCCTCCTAACTGGTTTTCCTGCTTTTGTCTGTGATTCTCCCTAAATCCACTCTCTTGCCAGAGTGATCATCTCATTACCTGCCCATAGATAACCAGTGGTGACCTGTGTCACTCTGAGACCTTGTTTAGCCATACTTGTTCTTATGTTCTGTCCCCAATTCCCATAAAAAACACTGACCTAACTGAAATCTTTTAGCAGCTATTAAGTTCAGTGACCAAAATGAAGTCAATTTAACTTCAGATGTCATCAGTGGCTTAATCTTGCAAATCTCTATCTATTGGGGGATTCCCAGGTGGCACAGTAGTCAAGAATCTGCCTGCCAATACGGGAGACAAAGGAGATGTGAGTTCAATTCCTGGGGCAGGGAGATACCCTGGAGAAGGAAATAGCAACCCACTCCAGTATTCTTGCCTGGGAAATCCCACAGACAGAGCAGCCTGGCAGATTATAGGGTTGCAAAGAGTCGGACACGATTAATCAACTCAGCATGCATGCAACCCTAGCACACCATCTGTTAGAGTTACTGTGGGGAGTTAAATTTACTGAGAACTCTGGTAAGTTCCAACAGAACCTATCTGGTAGGCCTAACCATTTATTTTTTAAGAATGGAGCATCTGAAATGTCATGCCAGAGCAAAATAGAGTCCTAAAGTTTGATTTTTGCCTAACACTGTATGTAGGGTTAGCTATAGCTTACAGTTTGCTGATTGGTACAAAATAGCAAATTTAACATTTCAGTGCCTAGAGAAAATCACTGAGCTGCATTTCCTCTTCCTACAACCAGGATCACAGTGCCATCAGAGAATACAAGTACTATTGAAGTCTTTGGTAAAGAATGTTTCTTCCTCTTGGTTTCTTCCTGCCTCCTAAAAAGAGAATGAACTTCAGGCTAACCAATCTAATCTTGGGTGTCCAATATAATAAGAGGCACTCTTTTTAGGGTGCCGGGAATCACACTAGTTGCTTCATATCCAAAATCTCTAACTCTCGCAACCTCTGGAAATGTTAACCTCAGTTTTATGCAAGGAAACTGAGTCTAGAGGACCACACAGTTGGGTGAAGCCAGACCCCATTCAAAGAAGAGTGTCCAGCTCCACACTGCTGTTTTTCTTGCCAGCACACCCCTTCCAAGTTCCTTGACCAATTAGGCTAAAAGAGCATGGGCTTACCAAACAGCTTTTAGAGAATACCATAAGCCTTATAAGGGTACAGAAGTGAAACAGAGGAGAGAATAAGGAGTGAAAGGGCAGAGAGCATAATAAGGGAGAAAATTGGCACAAACCCTTATTATTGTTGGAGGTGGAGAGAGTTTATTGGATTTCTAGCAAAATCCACTTTATCTTCTCAATTCGATCAGATTGATACACCCTCTGAAGATTTATGCCATGCTGTCATTGTTTTTTCTGACCCATCTGGTGACTATGATCATGTTCAAACATTCAATGGGAGGAAAATAAATGTGCATTCTCTCTGGAACGGCGCACGCATATGTTCTCAGCCTGACAAGTCAGATTCATCTGAAGAAGATGCACGCACAAAAATGGATCCGCTTAAACAGGAACGGACTCAAATCAGTTCCCCAGCAGCTGCTTCATTTTGAGCAAAGCCGCATGTAACACTAGATGGGATTAAATATCTCTTTTTTTGATGAGGAGCCAGCCAAATGCTTCCTAGTTTCTAACTTTGTCCCCTTGTTGGATCTCCAAGAGGAACTAAGAGGGCCTTCCAAGAGATCTTCTGTTGAACGTATCACTCAAGAGTCTTCCTGCCAGACCTTTAGTAACTGGAGAAAAATATCTCTAGGTGAATTGTCCGAGAATAAATCATTGTAATCCATAGCACAGGGAATTTTATTCCAAGGTCTCTGGTGACCTAAATGGGAAGGAAATCTTAAAAAGAGGGGATATATGTATACATATGGCTGATTCACTTTGCTGTAGAACAGAAAACAGCCCAACACTGTAAAGCAACTATACTCCAATAAAAATTTTTAATAGATAATAAAAATAAATTTAAATTTTAAACCATTTTTTAATCATTTCAATTCACAGAGAACTTGATTTCTTATTTAAGCATTCTGTAACTTCTGGGAAATCCTTCTTATTTACTTGTTTTTTTAAGTAAGGTGCTGACATTTATTGTCACTTTTAATGGCATGCTAAAAATTCTCTCTCTCTCTGACTGAAGGTACAAATTAGCTGAAGATAAATTCTCTTGTTTGCACAAGAGGCTTGCAAGGATATGTTGTTTTGAAAAGCCTAGATTCGCCTAAGAATTTCATGTGAAATTCCTGTGTGTCATGTAAGGAACAGATAGCTTTTAGGTCCCATTTCACAGATAAGAAACTCAGCCAGACAGGCATAAAATGACTTTATTGGATGGTAAATTCCAGGTCTCCGAGACTAAGCCAGACTATGAGCCGCCAAGTTCTTAAAAACCATGTTTCTTTCTTTAGGTACGTTTTACAACTATACTCTTTTTAGGATTAGGCTTTTGCTTAAATCCCCTTTCTGACTGGAAATGACCTAGCATTTCATTTTACTTTTGTATCCATCTTTGATTTCACAAGGTAAAATTCACTTTCTACTTGTGATCTCAGATTTCGACCTGTGACATTTTCTGGAACTTCCTGAGGGTGAAGAGGGCTTGTGAGGGAGCAGGTGGGGCCGGGACTGAAGGGGGTCAGGGGCTGACAGCCTGCTGCCTTGGCGGGAGTCAGGACGCCAGGCATGCCCCTCAGTCTCGCCTGTCACTCTCTCCCCTGCTGATGCATGTATGCTCACAGCCTTTGCGGCCTCTGGATCTTGGAGGTTTTGCTTCAAGCAAAACCTGCCTGAGATTAAGATGAACCACATGGAAAGTTCTGGAAACTGACCATTCACTGAGGGAAAGAAGAAATATGAAAACCAGCGTCATCATTCCATCAGATGTCGAGTTCCTGACACGTGCATGTGCGGAAGAGGCTCAGTGACCCCTTGAAATAAACTGTTTCACCTCCTCACAATGTTTTCACAGTGTGGCCTCTGTGACTGGCAGGGTCTGGGGATCCGCCTTTTCCAAGGTGATTCTCCTGCTTTGTGATCATTTAAAAGCACCTGTTTAAAGAGGTCAATCGCCCTATTCAAGAAAATTCCATTTTGGAGGAAAACTGAAGGGTGATAAAAAATGAATGGTACATTTTAGACATTTCTTGGCCACTGTGACAGTGTGTTTTCCAGGCTTATTGAAGTGTAATTGATATACAGCATTATGTAAGTTTAAGATGTACAACATGGCGGACTTCCCTGGTGGCCCAGTGGTTAAGACTTTGCCTTCTAATGCAGGAGTTCTACCCCTGGTTGAGAAGCTACAAGCCTACATGCTTTGCAGCCAGAAAACTAAAGTGTAAAACAGAAACAATATTGTAATAAACTCAATAAAGACTTTAAAAATGGTCCATATAAAAAAAATGTTTGGATGTACAACTTGATTCATGCATATGTTATGAAATGATTACCACAATAAGATCAGCTAACACTTCAGCTTCTCACACGATTACCTTTGTGTGTGTGTGTGTATGTATATGTGGTAAGAAGATGTAAGATCTACCTTGTTAGCAACTTTCAAGTATATAATACAGTATTGTTAACCCTAGTCACCATGCTGAAGAGCAGATTGCCAGAACTTGTTTATCTCATAATCAGAAGGTGGTTGGGCTTCCCTGGCGGCTCAGATGGTAAAGAATCTGCCTGCAATGCAAGAGACCCAGGTTCAATCCCTGGGTAGGGAAGATCCCCTGGAGGAGGAAAGGCAACCCACTCCAGTATTCTTGCCTGGAGAATCCCATGGACAGGGGAGCCTGGCAGGCTACAGTACCATGGAGTCACAAAGAGCCAGACATGACTGAGCACCTAATACTTTTTTCACACTTTAGCCAACACCTCCCATTTCCCAAGCCTCTAGCCCCTGACCACTACCATTCTGCTTTTTGTTTCTGTATCAGCTTAAAAAAAAAAATTCCTTGTATAAGTGAGATCATACTGTATTTGTCTTTCTCTGACCTATTTCACTTAGCATAATGTCCTCAGGGCTTATCTACACTGTTACAAATGACAGGTTTTCCATCTTTTTATGGCTGAAGGATATATATATATATATATATATATATATTTATACACACACATATACATATAAGTGAGTGTGCGCGTTCAGTTGTGTCTGACTCTTTGTGACCCCATGGACTACGGCCCCCCAGGCTCCTCTGTCCATGGAATTTTCCAAACAAGAATATTGGAATGGGTTGCCATTTCCTACTCCAGGGGGTCTTCCAGGGATCAAACCCTCGACTCCTGTGTCTCCTGCATTGGCAGGCAGATTCTTTACTGTTACCTAGGAAGCCCATATACATATGTATCATATATATATGAATCACATCATTTTTGTCCATTCATCCAGCATATCCATCAATGGATACTTAGCTTGTTTTCCTGTCTTAATCACTGTGAATGATGCTGCAATGAACATTAAGGGTATAGATCTCTTCAGTATAGTGGTTTCATTTCCTGTGTCTTCTTACCCAGAAGTAAGATTGCCGGATCTTATGGCAGTACTATTTTTAATTTTTTAATGAACCTCATTACTGTTTTCCACAGTGGCTATACAAGTAATAGTATTCTGTAAAGCACTAACATATTAGAAAATATCTTTGAGCAGATAGGCCACCAAATGTGGTGGCCTAGAAAAGGATCTCTTTGTTTCAAATAGCTTGCCATTCATTTTACTACTGTGAGAAACACACAAGTTTTCCTCTTTATTTTTTTCATGGAAAGACATTTTATTTTAAATAGAACAACA
>SJYT01067337.1:27558-43637 GCA_006410635.1 Cephalophus harveyi | reverse complement strand
TAAGTCTATTTTCTAAGTCTGTGAGTCTGTTTTATAAATAAGTTTATTTGTATCTTTTTTTTTTTAGATTCCACATATAAATTATACCATGTGATATTTTTCTTTCTCTGATTTACTTCACTTAGTGTGATAATCTCCAGGCCCATCCATGTTACTGCAAACGACATTATTTCATTCTTTTTAGTGGCTTAGTAATATTCTATTATATGTACACACACCACATCTTCCTTATCCATTCCTCTGTGGAAGGATATCTAGGTTGCTTCCATGTCTTGGTTATTGTAAAGAGCACTGCAGTGAACACTGGGGAGCATGTATTCTTTTAAACCATGTTTTTCTCCAGGTATTTGCCCAAGAGTGGGATTACTGGAGTATATAGTGGTTCTGCTTCTAATTTTTAGATGAACCTCCATACTATTTTCCACAGCAGCTATAAAAAATGACAATCTTCTTTAAAGGATTAAACTATTAGAAAATATCTTTGGGGAGAGATTGAGTTGGTGGTCTAGAAATAGATATCTTTGTTTCAGATAGCTTACCCTTTGTTTTATTACTGTGAGCAACACACAAGTTTGCCTTTTTTTAAGTGTGACTTAGCATGTCATCTATTTTGGTTCTATGTGTAAAAGGCTTTAACTAAAACTCGCTTCTTCAAAAAGTTGAGTTGATGGAAATCTTGTCGGCTTGGTTAGTTGACTGATTGGTTAACATCCATCTTTTCTACATTACAATTTCTACAGATATTAGAAAATTAATTATTGAACAGGACCATGGTTTTATTTCTCATACTTGTATGATTTTGTTTGCTTATCAGCTGGAATTTATCAGCAGTTATTTTAATTTAGCTATTATTTGTAACATAAATAAGGAATTTTTAAAAATTGTTATCCAGACTTTGCGCTGAGAAGAGAAATTAAACAAAAGAGAAAGGAAAATAAAGCTGATTTTCAGCTAGAGGAATTAGGTTGACAGAGCATATGAAGGAAAGTAGGATTAGAAGACACAACTGGCTTTTTTGTCTGGGTCTAATCTCAGGGGAGAAGGAAAGAGGGTTATCCTAGCTGATGGGGTTCCCAGATCTGGAGGAGAAGGTCTCTTCCTTGAGGTTGTTAAGGGTGTCAAGAGAGATCAAAACCAAAACTAGTGCAAGTCATGGAGGTCCAGTAAGCCCGGGAGTCCTGTAATGAAGAATTCTAACCCAGGAAAGGGGCCTCCAGGAAGTAATAGTGCAGGCTGAGTGTAGCAAGATCTTGACCTCTTAACTGGAAGTGACTTTATAGCCTGTAATTGGTTTGAAGTGCGAACTGTTGCATCAGAGACAGGAGGGCCGGCTGTAGGTCTATGCTAGGGACAGTACAGATTGCAAGTTCTAAGTGAATGTTTTTGAACTGCAAGTGTCTGCCCATTTGTGGGTCATAAAACAACTCTTGGATAGGAAAAGGTGCTTTTTTAATTTTCATGAAAAATAAAGTATAATAGAATAGATACCACAAAACAGAACAGAATACACTGCACGTTGTGTGTGTGTGTTTACATGTACCATGTTATAATATGCTTCGTATTTCTTAGCATATGGAAGTGTTAGTCACTCAGTTGTGTCCAACTCTTTGCGATCCCATGGACTGTAGTCTGCCAGGCTCCTCTGTCCATGGAATTCTCCAAGCAAGAATACTGGAGTGGATAGTCATTTCCTTCTCCAGGGGATCTTCCAGACCCAGGGGATGGAACCCAGGTCTCTGCATTGCAGGCAGATTCTTTACCATCTGAGCCACCAGGGAAGCCCTCTTAGTGTATATCAAAGTCAAAAAAAAATTTAAGAAGAAAATACTTTTCCAGACAGGCCTGGCCTGACCTAATTCTAATCACACAGGCACTGAACAGACAGCTTCCAGATACAGACAAGTCTTCATCCTCTGTCTTGGCTCAGTATTCTTTCAGCAGCAGGCTCCCTCGTGCATGGAACTAAAATTGGCCTTTTTGGTTTACCTAGTCCAGGTAAGTTTCTTGGGAATGCACATAGCCTCCAGTTTCAACCTTTCCTGTGACCCCATGACAAGCGCCAGGCTTCTCAATTAGATTTCTCTCCTAATTGGTACTCAAACTCCCAGCAAGTCCTGGAACTCTGCTTTGAAAATCCCAGAGTGTGTGGTGAGAGCCCTCACAACCTGCCTAATTATTACTTGGTACAGCTTCCCGAGGATGCAGACTCTACTATTTTACCACACCCATGAGCTGGAATCCGGTGTTCGCCCAAAGTTTCCCTCCTGGAAACGTGCCTGTGCCATAATTCAGACCATCACCACGGCAAGAAACTCTGGTAATGATGCCCCTGGGGCAGCTTCAGCCCACCTCTCAGCTGGAACTGTGGACCATGATGACTCACTTATAGCTGCACTTTGAGATTCATCTAGAGGAATCATTCTCCAAGTGTGGTCCCAGATGAGCAGCATCAGCAGCATGTAAGAACTTGCTAGGAAAGCACATCTGGAGGTCCACCACAGACCCACTGGATCAGAAACCCTGGGGGTGAGGCCAGGCAACATGGGTTTATAATGAGTCTTCCAAGTGACTGCAGTGTGCACGACAGTCTGAGAACCACCATTCCAGGGCAGAGAGAAATCTATTGACATCTGATAATGACAGAAGATCTCCTTTCTTTCATTGCCTCACACAGATTTGCCATGGTGCCATGCTCAATCTAAACATGTTCATATATTACTGTATTAACCCTTTAATACATTAGAACAGAAATAGTCCCACTGCAATCTTTACTCTTTGTTCTCTGTTTTTATTTAACCAAAATATGAAGACATTTAAGAAGACCTGATTGAATAAAAATGGAGAAATACAAACAGAACTGTTTTGAAGTTTGCAAGTTTCCAGAATACGAAAAAAGTTTCCTTTTGTTCAATTTCACTTGCTAAATTTCCTTTTTCCAGCTGGGACTGTCAGCAAAAGAGATATGAATCTCAGGAGGTTTTTTTTTTTTTTTTTTCTCATGAAAACACAAACCAGTGTTTGCTTTTTTGTTTTGTTTTGTGAGTTTCCTTCTTTACACTCAAAAGGTTCAGATAGGTCCCTTATATTCCAACTGTGCATTTTTTGGCTTGCCCATCAGACATCACCTTAAAACCCAGATCACTGCTGAATTGTACAGTAATTTACATCTTGAGAACACAGCGTGCCTTAGTGATAAACAAAGTTTCTCAATATTTTTTAGTCTGTAATCCATTTATAAACTTCTTAGTAAAGAGACAGTTCCTCCTGATCATCCAATAGGTCCAAACTTTGTTAACCTATACAGCAAACTGTATAAGGCTCTTGATTGCAAATGATGAAAACCCAACTAAAACTAGACTTGGTAAAAAGAATAATTCATTGACAGAGCTAACTAGAGAGTCAAAGAAGGGCACTTGACCCTGGGCATAAATGGTTCCCAATCTCTCAGCTACACTGCCCTCTCCAACCCTTAGTCTTCCAAACTCAAGCACAAATGTGTGCACTGATTTTTGCACATTTACACACACATTTACCATCTTTAGATGAGAATCACTGATTTAGGCAGACAGTAGAAACTAAAAAGCAATCAATACAAATAAACTTGGCATTAGGACTCACATACTTCATGTTCTTCCTTGGTGGCTCAGAAGTTAAAGCGTCTGCCTGCAATGTGGGAGACCTGGGTTCAATCCCTGGGTGGAGAAGATTCCCTGGAGAAGGAAATGGCAACCCACTCCAGTATCCTTGCCTGGAGAATCCCATGGATGGAGGAGCCTGGTGGGCTGCAGTCCATGGGGTCGCGAAGAGTTGGACACGACTGAGCGACTTCACTTTCACTTCATGTTCTACCTAAACCTGTCAGTGGCAAGTAGCTGGCATATATTTTTCTGGTCTTGTCAGCATGCCTTCTTTGTGAGAATGACTCCTCCACCATTCTATAGACATTTCCTTAGGCCATAAAGTGCAGGTGGAATTGATGCCACTTTTGGTTGAAGAAAGGCTTCCCTAATGGCTCAGACAGTAAAGAATCTACCTGAAATGCAGGAGACCTGGGTTCAGTCCCTGAGTCAGGAATATTCCCTGGAGAAGGAAATGGCAACCCATTCTCCAGGATTCTTGCCTGGAGAATTCCATGGACAGAGAAGCCTGGCAGGCTACCATCCATGGGGTCGCAAAGAGTCAGACACGACTGAGTGACTAACAGTTTGATTGAAGAGGTGGCCATGACCCCGGCTAGGTCACCCACAGAACTAAGCCTGTTTCTCTGGACACAGTGATTAGATCAGGAATGTGTCCCAAGCTAAGCCAATGTTCCCAGGACTCTGGTCATGAGATGTGGGCACTCTTTCCCTATGACCATGAATACTGAAGGCCATGGGCATCTGGAACATCTGGGGGCCAGTGTGCCACCTCTGGGAGAGGACAAGGGGAAAGCCAGGCAGAGGTAAGTGCAGCTAAGTGGCCAGGAGCCATTTAGGCCCAAAGTCAAGGGCATTTCTTTCACTCTCTAGTTAGCTTCGGAGAAGGCAATGGCACCCCACTCCAGTACTCTTGCCTGGAAAATCCCATGGACGGAGGAGCCTGGTAGGCTGCAGTCCATGGGGTCGCTAAGAGTCGGACACGACTGAGCGACTTGCCTTTCACTTTTCACTTTCATGCATTGGAGAAGGAAATGGCAACCCACTCCAGCGTTCTTGCCTGGAGAATCCCAGGGACGGGGGAGCCTGGTGGGCTGCCGTCTATGGGGTCGCACAGAGTCGGACACGACTGAAGCGACTTAGCAGCAGCAGCTAGTTAGCTTTGTCAACCTTTTTTTTTTAAAACCAAATCTAGTTTAAGTTGGTTTTTCACCATTTGCTCTCAAGAGCCTTATACAGTTTGCCGAGTATGCCTATAAACTGACTTTCTAATTTATTCAATAAATGGGAAAATCATTCTCAATGGCTTTTTTCCAGATCTATGATGCTAAAATGTATTCTGTTCCCTAACTTGGGCAGATTATTTTTTTAATATAGCATGCCAGTTTATTCGTGGACCACTTTCCTTTTATTTAAATGAAATCAGATTTATCCTGCCTAGGTTTTCTGTGAAGATTAACTAAGTCAAAATTTATGGATACTGCAAAGAGAAAGTCTTCCCTTCTGGTCTGATGCAAAACTATTCACTGGTGCTCAAACTCCGGAGTCTGCAAATGTGGGCTGTGTAAGTTTTCCTGAATTCTTGCCATTGACCTTGTTTTGTGATGAGTACATAAGCCCCTTATTTGGTTCTGGTGAAACTCCAAACAAAGAACAAAATCAAAATGCCTTGATAATATTTGCTGACATACTGTGAATAGTTATATCATAAGAACCGAAGCACTGGCGGCCCTGATAAACCATAACGAACACAAGGAAAGGTTGTGTTGCTCTATAAACAGATTTTTTGTATATAAACGTCACATGAAAGGCAGTGGGATTAAAGATTTATGCCGTGGGGTTGCCTGGAAAACATCACCCAAGCACTATTGTTCCTTTGGCAGGAGATGTAGGGGCACTTACTGTTTGTTTAATCTGGACCTCTCTTTCTGAGAATTCTACACTGTCAAAATAGTTCTTTGTTCTTAGTGTATATGTGTTGAATTTTATTTAAAAGAACTAGGACCATTTTATTTCTTTCAAAAAAAAAAAAAAAAACTAGAGGCAAACATGAGAAAATGTTAACAAAGTACACCTCTAGGTATTAGAAACAGAAGTGCTTTTTATATATTAAAAAAATATATATATGTGGACTCTGCTTATTATACCAAGTCATCACCCATGAATAACAAGACTCTGCTAGGATATGTAAATTTATTTTCTGTTCTAATACAATCCTTTAGTGATTCAAAAAGAAGTTTTTATCAAGTATCATTACTTCGAACCAAGAGATGAAAAATAAGCCATTCTGGAAGAGACTACTTGAAAACAACTCAGAACATCAAAGTTGCCAAACTTGGAACCTACCCTCAAAATCTGAGAAGCACAGGGTAAAAACCCAATTCACCATTTGTTAAGGCAGTTTCTTTACCTTTCAGATGGGAATTCTGGAGGAAGTAGGGGTGAGGGCACTTAAATTCTCACTGAGGAATGCTGGGAAAAGCCAATAAAAAAATTTACATGGAGAGGATGGTGCCATATACATATAAATGATTATTTTGCAGACTATTTGGATTTTTATTGCTTTAGTATTATTTGTCATTTTCCTTATTGCTTTACCACTGAATAAAGCCAAGAAATGGAAGGAGGTTGTAGCCTAAAAGCAGTAGCTTTGTTCACGTAAGCATGAACATTTCTTTAATCAACTATAATGGTATCACAGAGTTTTGCCAAGAAAATGCACTGGTCATAGCAAACACCAACTTCCAACAACACAAGAGAAGACTCTACACATGGACATCACCAGATGGTCAACACCAAAATCAGATGGATTATATTCTTGGACAGGGAGGCCTGGAGTGCTGCGATTCATGGGGTCGCAAAGAGTCGGACACGACTGAGTGACTGAACTGAACTGAATGCTATTAACACAATGCCTACTTTAAAAATGTAATAATTATACAGCAAAAAGAATTTTTCAGGCAAACTTTCCTTTCATGCCATTTAATAGGTCAATTATTGGACAGTATTATTCGTATCCATGGAACCTGTCATTACAGTGACCCAAAATGTATTGGTCCAAGCAAAGCCTATTTCCAAATGGTATTAAGATTCAAATTTTACAAATCTCTTCTAGTGATTGGAAGACATTCTCAAAGAAAATGTCCTGACCTTTTTACATTAAAATATGAACAAATAAACATATTTAAGTATTTAAATGCTTTAAGTTAAAATATAATATCTAAGTTCCATTTCTTGAAAATGTATTTTTGAAGAATAGTTGATTTACAATGTTGTATTAGTTTCTTCTGTACAGCAAAGTGACTCAGTCATACATATATATTTGTTCTTTTTCATATTCTTTCCCATTATGGTTTATTACAGGATACTGAATATAGTTCCCTGTAAAACTGTATTCAGTAAGACCTTGTTGCTTATCCATCCTATATATAATAGCTTGCATCTGTTAACCCCAAATTCCCAATCCATCCCTTCCCTATGCTGCCTCCACCCCTTGGCAGCAAGTCTGTCCCTATGTCTGTGGGTATGTTTCTGTTTCATGGATAAGTTTATTTATGTCATATTTTAGATTCCACATATAAGTGACATCATATGCTAATTGTTTCTCTCTGTCTGACTTACTTCACTCAGTACAATAATCTCTGGGTCCATTCACGTTGCTGCAAATGGCATCGTGTCATTGTTTTTTAAGGCTGAGTAGTATTCCATTATATATATGTATAATATCTTCCTTATCTATTCATCTATCAATGGCTTTTAGGTTGTTTCCTTGTCTTGGCTATTGTAAACAGTGCCGCAGTGAACACAAGGGTGCAGGTATCTTTTTGAATTATAGTTTTCCAAGCAGCTCCCTAGCCCTCTTTCTACCATGTGAGGAAATGAGAAGTCAGCAGTCTGCATGCAATCCAGAAGAGGAACTTTACCAGAACTCAGCCACGCTGGTACCCTGATCTTGGATTTTTTTCAGCATCCAGAACTGTGAGATAAATTTTTGTTGCTTATAAGCTATCCAGTCTGTGGTGTTTTGTTACAGCAGACTGAACAGGCTAAGAAAACTATAAGCATAGTGCATAGAGTTACATAGGTTAGTATGAACTAAATGCTATAACATAACCTATAAAGGTATAGTTTTTAAAAGGTGAGTATAACTCAGATACATCTTTCACTTTTAAGAGCAGAGATCCATACTGACATATTCAATGAGAAAAGTATAATTATATCATTTTCTGTAACCAGGAAACTATCAGAAACATAAAGCCAGAAATGGTTAATTTCTAGTCCTCATCTTTGAGTTACATAGGTTAGTATGAACTAAATGCTATAACATAACCTATAAAGGTATAGTTTTTAAAAGGTGAGTATAACTCAGATACATCTTTCACTTTTAAGAGCAGAGATCCATACTGACATATTCAATGAGAAAAGTATAATTATATCATTTTCTGTAACCAGGAAACTATCAGAAACATAAAGCCAGAAATGGTTAATTTCTAGTCCTCATCTTATTAACCTATGAACAACACATGACCAACTGATGACGCCCTCCTTGACGTCTTGCCTCATTGGCTGCCAGGTCACAGAGCAGGGTGAGGGGAGGGGCGATTTCACCTGCCTCATTTCCTCCATCTCAGTTCTCCTTGCTGCACCGTCCTCTATAAACTGGTAATGTCAGGGTCTCCCTGGGCTATACTCGTTTCCTTGGAAATGGCAGTCCCTTGGCATAAGATCATATGCATACTTTCCGAAGATTTTGAAAACTGCAATCAATTTTGATACCTTTAGTTGAAAATATCTATTAAATATCCGACAGGCAACCAGTCAATCCTAAAGAAAATCAACCCTGAATATTTATTGGAAGAACTGATGCTGAAGCTGAAGCTCCAATACTTCAAGCATGTGATGCAAAGAGCCAACTCATTGGAAAAGACCATGATACTGGGAAAGATTGAAGGCAAAAGGAGAAGGGGGCAGCAGGGGTGAGATGGTTAGATAGCATATCTGACTCAGTGGACATGAATCTGAGCAAACTCTGGGAGATGGTGTAGGACAGGGAAGCCTGGCATGCTGCAGTCCATGGGGTCGCAAAGAGTTGGACGCAACTTAGCAACTGAACAACAGTAACATGATAGGCAAGGTACTGTATTATATTCTTGGACTTCGTTGTTCTCCAAGAATTTTCTGTGTTGATGGAAACGTTACATGCACTGTCTAATACTAGCCTGTGTGGCTACCGAGTACCTGAAATGTGGCTGGAGAATAACTGATGAGCTAAATATTTTATTTAATTTTATTCTAACTTTAATAGCCATATATGGCTAGAGGTTGCCATATTTGACAATGTATTTCTAGGGACTCAGCTGTGAAAGGGACAGTTATGATGGTGCTTGATTCTTGGATCTTACCTTTTACCAAAGAAAGGATCCCACTAAAGAAAACAAAGAAAGTTTTAGGAAATAGAAGATAAAAATTCTTTATCACTACTAAAAATGGGTCAGCATGGGTCAGCTTTATTAAATTATATCACATAAAGCTTTCAGAAAGCTGGTCTCAATTTTTACTGGGAAAACATAAGGAGGTTAAATCAACTTCTTTCGTTATTAAAATTATTGGGTGTTTTAAATATTATTGACACATTCATTCCATTTTTAACTTTGTAAGTTTTGGCGATCTGAGAAGTGAAAGCTAAGAATTGCACTAAAGAAAATCTGTCTTAGCCACCTTTAATTTTGGTCTTCCTTATTTTTCAATGATGTCTCTCAGAGAGCTCACTAGGAGTGTTATTTCATCTGTCTTTAATTCTGAACTTCCTGCTCTGAATTTGTTTCCTGACATTTATCATATGACTTGTGAAGGTCTCCCTGAATCACTGATACTTGCCTTTTATTATTGTAAACTTTTTTGTGTTCATAGTCTGCTAATGGCAATAATATCTCCACTCTTTTCTGGCAGAGAAGAGAAATACCTGATATTTCATTCTAATTTACATTCCATTATATTAGAATTTCCATGTCTTTATTGTACATTGTTTTTCTATGAAAGATACTGGTTTATAGTTGCTTAGACATTTTGAGTTTTTAGAAGGAAAAGTTCTTTATATAATTTTTAATCTCTTTGAAGCATCTACTGTACTTGTATATTATTAATGAATATGGTCTATTTCATATTCCAAAAACCACACCCACCATTATTTTCAAGACACACCCCTAGCTCTCTAGACTTAATAGCTGGTTCTGGGTTAGCAAACTTCTGGGAGACACAACCTTAAGCTTTCTAAGATCTGGCTGAAAGGACATTCTAATAGCCATTTGATTTTTTTCAAGGGCTTTTTGAAAGGCATTATAGTCCAACACTTGCTTTTCATCTATAAGCCATGGGGCAAAGGCAAGAGTAGAAAGCCATGTCTTGGTGAAGCTCCTGAATGCCTTGGTCTCAGGCTACATCTTCATTTAAGAATCTTTCACTGATTGATACCACAGAAATGTAAAGGATTATAAGAGACCACTATGAACAAGTATACGTGAATAAAATGGACAACCTGGAAGAAATGGACAAATTCTTAGAAATGTACAATCTCCTAAGACTAAGCCAGAAAGAAATAGGATATATGATCAGACCAATCACCAGTAAAGAAATTTAACCAATAATTTTAAAACTTCCAAGAAACAGAAGTCCAGGACTACATAGCTTCCCAGGTGAATTCTGCCAAACAGTTATAGAAAAGTTAGCACCTATCCTCAGAATACTTCCCAAAAACTGAAGAGGAAGGAACACTTCCAAACAAATTTTGTAAGGTTTTATACCACCTTGATACCAAAACCAGAGAAAGATATCACAGAAAAAGAAAATGAATAGAAAAATAGTACAAGAAATCTATTTTTCCCTGAGCCAGCAAGTTCTGGGTTCTCTGCACGCATGCGTGCTAAGTCACTTCAGTTATGTCTAACTCTTTGCTACCCTATGGACTGCAATCCATAGGGTGCTCTGTCCATGGGATCTCCCAGGCAAGGATACTGCAATGGGTTTCCATGTCCTCCTCCAAGGGATTTTCCCAACCCAGGGGTTGAACCTAGGTCTCTTATGTCTCCTGCATTGGCAGGCAGGTTCTTTACCACTAGCCCTTCTGGGTTCTCTACTATCTCTCTCTATTTCAAACCAGCTTGCTATTTACTTTCTGAGTTCATCATATGTAGCTAAAAGAAGGTAGCAAATACTTCAACAATAGAAACAATGTGTGGAAATCCACTGTTCATTGGTTACATTTCTAACTTCTAGTTTCTCACAGAAGATCATTACACCAAATGCTTCATGGTTATGTAACATGAGCCATCACTTCTTCAGGCTTTCATGACAGTTTCAACATTTTTCCAGCCTATACCCACCTCCTATTCCATATCTTTTAGGTTTTTCTTGTACCCAGTACAAGACTTAATACAAATTCCTGGGTAGGTTTGTTATTGCTATAAAGATGTTGCATAACAAACAGCAAAAGATCTCAGAGGTATGCAATAATAAACGCTTATTTAGTTCACACATCCTTGGACTGGCTGGGAATCTACTGATGTAAGCTGGGCTACTCAACAGACTGACCCTGTTCCTTGAGATTCTCAGCTTCCTCCTGAAATCTGTGGACTAATCTAGGTATGTTCTCAGGCCACAGCAGATGGCAAGAGCCTCTGTCAAGTCGCACCTGCTAATATCCCATTAGCCAAAGCAAATCACATTCTCAAGCCCAAATCAAGGGCTGCAGAAGTACTATTTGCCCACTCTGAAGCCAAAGACAGTCACATGGTCAAGTTCAGCACTAATGGAGTGGGAAAGTTTTCTTCTTCCACGGAGATAAAAGGAAGGGATGGATCTGACAGTAGTGAAATCTGTCACAAGAAAAGGCTTGTTTCTCTTCTTGACTTCTTTCATAATTCCTATATAATTTAGGGGAAATTTAGGTGTCAGCAACTAAAATCAATCTAGTATTCTTGCCTAGAAAATCCCATGGACAGAAGAGCCTGGTGGGCTACAGTCCACAGGGTTGCAAAGAGTCAGACACAACTGAACACACAGTACGACTACTACTACATAAAAATGAAAGAAAAATCAAGTCATACAGGCCTGGGAAGGGATTAGGGCCAGCAAGGCCGCAAAGATGTAGATAACAGAAAATTGGAGTCTCTGAGGGATTCTTCCATAGGATGGGGAAATTTTTCCCATCAAGTCACCAGCTAAAGATTCAAATTCTCAAGTCAGAGACAAGCAATCCTCAGCCTTAGGCCAGTGAAGAACCAGGGTGCTCTTCCACCAAACCTATATACAACCGAGAAGACTCAGCCCTCAAGGGAAAATCAGCATTCTTTTATCATCAGAAGTAAGGGGGCTGGGTGTGGAGAAGGCAAAATCAACAGGTGTGCACACCAGTTACCACATAAGTCAACCAATTGGAATTTTAAGGATGTTCAGGGACCTTTAGCCCAGATCATCAGATTTCAAGACCTCTGATGATAAACCTACACAAGTTTATCGAGTAGAGACTTGAATGAAGAAATAAACCTTCATCACTCTAGTCAACGTTGTGCATCAGAGGCCTTGAAATCAGATGATCTGGGCTAAAGTTCCACATCTACTGGGGACTACTTACATGACCTTAGGCAAATCGCATTAGCTGCAATCTCTTCATTTACGAGACAGGAAAAACCTGTCTTATCTATTTCTGTGGTTGTTGTGAAACTCGAATTAACAAATATATTTACAACAGTGCTTTAAAACCTATAAAATGACTCCCGTGAAAAAGCAACTCTGATGACCACTGACGTTGGTACCAGCTTAAAATTTCTTACAACTGCCCAGCCTCATTGCCACCACCTTCAGATCTTATGCCTAAGTGCTGTTTACAAACACAAGCTGGTCAGAAAAATTTTCCCTCTTAAGTTAATGATTTCTGATCACAGGAGGAAGATGCTCTGAATGTAGTATACAAAAAAATTAAAAGAGAGAAGAAAAATGGTTATTTGTTTTCATACCAGGCAACCTGGCACAAGGTCTTACATGACCCCCAGGCTGGGATCTGTTACTCTATGAGTCAATACTCTATCATCATTGCTGTTGTTCAGTCACTAAGTCGTGTCCAACTCTTTGCAACCCCATGGACTACAGCATGCCAGGCTTCCCTGTCCTTCACTATCTCCTGGAGTTTGCTGCAACTCATGTCCATTGAGCTGGTGATGTCATCCCACCATCTCAACCTCTGTCATCCCCTTCTCCTCCTGCCTTCAATCTTTCCCAGCATCAAGGTCTTTTCCAATGAGTTGGCTCTTCGCATCAGGTGGCCAAAGTATTGGAGCTGCAGCTTCAGCCTCAGTCCTTCCAATGAATATTCAAGACTGATTTCCTTTACAATTGACTGGTTTGATTTGCTTGCTGTCCAAGGGACTCTCAAGAGTCTTCTCCAGCACCACAGTTCAAAGGCATCAATTCTTCAGTACTTCCATCATCATGGAAGATACCAAGTTGGGGAAAATATCCAACAGTCTCACAAGGCAGAATGAATGAAGCAGACATACAAAGACAGACAGACAAAAAGACAGGAGGAAACCCTACTTTGCACTGAAAATGCAAACTGAGAGTTGCGCAGTAAAGTACAATGATGGTGCTTGTACTTGACAGAACTTTATTTAATCCTGTACTGAACACGTTCAGCCCTTTGAATGTTTCCCATTGGAAGAAGACTTGGACAGGAACAGAAAATAGAACATCCAAACCTTCATGTGGTCTGAGGGAGAACAAACAGCCAAAGTGTCTCAGCCCATAGCCTTTAAAAGATTCACTCCAGGGACTTCCCTGGTGTCCAGTGGTTAAGACTTGATGCTCCCGAATGCCGGGGACCCACGTTCGATCCCTGGTTAGGGAACTAGATCCTGAATACCACAACTAAGAACCCGCACTCCATAACGAAGACTGAAGATCCTGAGGGCTGCAACCAAGACCCAGTGCAGCCAAATGAATAAAAAAGAAAAGAGTTACTGCAGTGAAGACAAGACAACCTCATTTTCAACAGCAGCTTTCAGTTGATGAGGGGGCAAAGGAGCAAAGTTGGCACCGTCCAGGCCCCACACAGTGCATCTTTGAATCATCCTTGAAGGTTGAGCATGGTTCCAGGCACGCTCACCATAACACAGAGAAGACGTCATTGGTTAAAGATGGAACTTGTGTGACGTCTCCTTAATGAATGACTTTCTTGTTCACGTGCTGCTACACAGTCAAGCCCCAGTTTCTGTCTTACTCTGTAGTAATCTCTCTTTATTCTTCCATTCTATTATTCTTAGCAAAGTAATATTGCTGAGATGTTATTTTATTTGAATTTGCCTCAAGGGAATCTCCCCATCTTTCCTCATGCAAATGAAGAGGAGGCCCAGTACCCTTGCCTCAGGGAATTGTGTATAGCAGAATTTCTTTGCAATTGTGGTTCCAAGAACTTAAACCCGTTAAGAAACCATGCTGGTGCCCCTGAGGAAAATATAAGAAATTAAGAGAGGGAAGGACTTCTCTGAGTATAGAAAGGTTTCCTGAGCTGAAGTAAGAGTAAGAGAGAGAGAGAAATAAGAGCAAAGTCCAGAGTGGAGCTCAGAAAACACATACACACATATACCCTCTCTACCTGTTCTACTTCTTGGGTAGAGGCTCATGGCCTGTGTCCAAGCCCACTAGACCCTGGCAAGCCCCACTGAAATCCCCATGTCCCCATGTGGCCTCAAGCTTAGAGACCTTCAGTCACTAGACTCTAAGGGACCCATAAAAATAATAATAATAATTTTTTAAAAACAGTAAGACTATCACATCAGTCAGAAACCAAGAGCCGATGCAGCCCATGGAAATCCCAGAGGACTCCCCAATGAACAGATGATGAATGAACGATCACTATTTCATTCCCCGAAACTTGCTACTGCATCAGGAGAGAGTGAGACATACTCTGCATTGTCTGAGATGAAGTTTCCACCATGTCACATATGGAGCTAAAAACAGGAATTCAATTGAGTTACTGGAAAAATAAAGTCATATTTTGCACACACCAAGGCATGTAGTCTGAGATCCATACTAGCTACCTATGCACATGTTTGCATTCCCGGTGAAATGCTGAGCCCCTAGAAGATACCGAACAGACTCCTTCATTCTTACAGCAGGGCCTCCCAGATGTTAATGTTCACTTGAATCATCTGGATCTTGTTAAAACACAGATTCTGATTCAGTAAATCTGGGGTGGCCCAAGATTCTTCATTCCTAACAAATTCTCAGATGCCACTGGTCGTGAGTAGTAAAGCCACAGAGATTCATAATGATCTACACATGTAATAGACGCTGGAGTGACGGGAAGAACAAAGAAACAAGTGAATGATGATTGAATAACTTGAAGAAATACAGAATGTGCTGATTCTATTTGTCTTTCACATTTTTACTTCTGCTCTCAGAATAGGAAGATATGACATGTGTATAACACTATGCTAAATGAATTCATGGAGACATGTTAAAATTATCAGTTACTCTTCTAGTTCCTGGTGATTCAGATGGTAAAGAATCTGCTTATAATGCAGAAGACCCAAGTTCAATCCTTGGATCAAGAATATCTCCTGGAGAAGGGAATGGCTACGCACTCCAGTATTCTTGCCTGGAGAATCCCAAGGACAGAGGAAACTGGGGGTTGACAGTCCATGCGGTCTCAGAGAGTCAGACATGACTGAGCACACACACGTCTAGTTAGTACTAACATCAGTTCACTTCAGTTCAGTTCATTCGCTCAGTCGTGTCCGACTCTTTGCGACCCCATGAATCGCAGAACGCCAGGCCTCCCTGTCCATCACCAACTCCCAGAGTTCACTCAAATTCATGTCCATTGAGACGGTGATGCCATCTAGTCATCTCATCCTCTGTCGGTCCCTTCTCCTCCTGCCCCCAATCCCTCCCAGCATCAGTCTTTTCCAATGAGTCAACTCTTCGCATGAGGTGGCCAAAGTATTGGAGTTTCAGCTTCAGCATCAGTCCCTCCAATAAACACCCAGGACTAATCTCCTTTAGAATGGACTCATTGTGTCTTCTTGCAGTCCAAGGGACTCTCAAGAGTCTTCAATACCACAGTTCAAAAGCATCAATTCTTTGGCACTCAGCTTTCTTCACAGTCCAACTCTCACATCCATCCATAACCACAGGAAAAACCATAGCCTTGACTAGATAGACCTTAGTCGGCAAAGTAATGTCCATGCTTTTGAATATGCTATCTAGGTTGGTCATAACTTTTATTCCAAGGAGTAAGCGTCTTTTAATTTCATGGCTGCGATCACCATCTGCAGTGATTTTGGAGCCCAAAAAATAAAGTCTGACACTGTTTCCACTGTTTCCCCATCTATTTCCCATGAAGTGATGGGACCAGGTGCCATGATCTTCGTTTTCTGAATGTTAAGC